>CABFOV010007186.1:0-11330 GCA_902141375.1 Timema poppense | reverse complement strand
TATATATATATATATATATATATGTTTTAAATAAAAAGTAAATAAACCATAAGCGGTATTTTGTCCAATCAGGCTATATATTTATTAAATGTAAGAAAATATTTTATATAAATGTTTTAGTTCATATTTTTCAGTTAAACGAGTAATTTATCGACAAAGAAGTAACAGTTTGAGATTAGTATATTAGTTTGAATAATTATTTATAATTGTTAACTCTTTCTTTTGCCTTAATATAATCCAGTACATCAGAACAAAGAACATATTTGAAGAAGATACAGTAAGATTTGTAATATAATGATGCTTTTAATTGTGTGTGAGCACAATCCCTAGGGAATTAATATCACTATGATTATCGTGATACCCACAAGCTCAGGCTTAATTAACTCAATAATCGCAGACCAAGATCTAAAATAAAAACGTGAGAAAAAGTAATAATGTTTTAGCTATCGGTTTAATACTCACTCACCGGTAATGTTGGCCAAACTGACGGTGAAAGGCATATTTCTATTTCAGTATGTTTGTGAATAATTAAACTAGCCATAGATAACTTCGAGAACATTCTTCAAATTTTGAAAAAACACTAGTCCCTTAAATTCAAATCTAGTGACAAAGGGTCATCCTTTCCAATGTATTTGTCAAGATAATATATTCTTTCCCGCAAACCTCGTTCATCTATCTAACACAACTCAATGTAATATTAGTTAATAAATAAACAAACACCCTATATATTATCTTTTTAAAGCGGCCAGTTTTTATTATTGATATATTTTATCTAAGATAAAAGCTAGAAAAAGTAAAATTTTAAAAAAACTAGTATTAAAATGGATACTATGTCTAAATGTAAGGCAGGAGGCGCAGGTTCAGATCTGAATGATTGCAGTGAGGCTATTTTGTACATATTAATGTTAGAGTAGGGGTCTGCAACCTTCGGCAAACGGAACGATTTTCAATGACAAACTGAGCGATTTAAATAAAAATATTATAAGACTTTTATTTTTTAATTAAGTGAGTAATTCTTTTTAATGACAACGTGGTGACCTGGCATTCTAGGGGTAAGGTGTCAGACTTCTGTGCTGTGGGGTCCGGAGTTCAATCCTCGGTCCCGGCACAGATTTATCTGA
Organism: Timema poppense; assembly: GCA_902141375.1. Classification (NCBI taxonomy): domain Eukaryota; kingdom Metazoa; phylum Arthropoda; class Insecta; order Phasmatodea; family Timematidae; genus Timema; species Timema poppense. The sequence goes on along the minus strand of CABFOV010007186.1, from coordinate 10,209 downwards.
TTGCCAAACCAGTCCTTCACCTCTGACAAGACGTGTATTAATCACAACTTGTGAATGTGTGGAATGCCAGGCCTCCACCGTGGTTTGGATCCCACGTTAAACTGTAGGTCCTCCATTTCATCTCACAATCACCCTACCATTACACATTAGCGTAAATGAGTATAACCCGAATGGGTGTGGTGCTAATAATAATAATAATAATAACGTGTTTTATATTTAAATAATTCAATTGTTTTAATTCAAATTAATGTTTTCAGAACTTAAATTTTACTAAACACAATTTTAATTTTTGTATCTATTCCAATATTAAATATTCAAAAAATAGCAGCCATTTAATATATTCGATTTATAAACATGTTGTCGCATTTATATTTTACAAGATCAACTTAAAATTGTTTTAATAGTTGTACTAATAACTAACTAGTATAAAATTATCAAAGATTTGGGTGGGCTTAGTTGGGTTGGCACGCTAAGCGACTTTGCAATGTTACTTCGGCACAACACCACTAAAAGGTTGCCGACTCCTCTGTTCTAGAGCCGTCCTCCTGGGGAATACCAAGAAGTCCATTCCTCTAAATTAGACATCGTACTTTATGGGTAATTAATACCTGATTTGTATAAAAACAAATTAAAAAGTAGTAGTGTATCATTCCATAATGGTTACAAAATAAAAGTAAAACTATTGATTTAATATTATTAATATAAATTTTAAAATTTTAGAGATATAAATATAGACCTAAAATGGTCCTAATTTATATGATTAAATCTTCAATTAATGTTAAAGTTAAATGTTTCTCCTAGATAGTAATTTATTTTCAAGTTCAAACATTAAAATATGGTCCAGTAGGTTTGATTTAGAACATTAAATGGCGTTTACCAGGGAAATCCCTTAAAAGCTGATTGATTGGTGAACGCAACTTTATTTCCTGACTGGACTTGGCACTTTCACTTCTGGTAAAAGCTAGTGCACATATATAGATAGCCACGGGGAAAGGAGGAGTGGAATAAGGGTGGGAGGTTAGCTCCATTCAAATGACTATTGAATAATATTTGCCTTGCGAAGCAACACACGTAGTGCGTTCCTCCATGACCAAAAACTATTTGTTCGGCAAGCACGGATTACATACTCGGGCAGTAATGAAATTTCCCTGGGTGATGAAAACACAGGGTATTTATCTCCGGTCTATATTGCGGCCAGAGTAGCCCCAGAACTAATACCCAAACACCAAGTAATTAGGAGTATACATCGCCGGTAAGATAGAGGGAGAGAGAAGATGGACTTTCTAGTTGAACCAGATCAGGAAAGTGGAATGTTCACCCCCGTGAATTATGTTGGGATAATAATTTACACCAGCAAGAGTTGGATACAATTCACCGTATCCTCTAAACTAAGACATTTCACGTTTAAAGTCATTGAAATTTAGCTAATGACTACACTTTTATACAACCTTTTAAAACAAAACGAAAATACACTTTTATTTAAGGTTTTTAATTTTATAGAGACATATCCTTAATTTTGACGTGAGCCTTTTTAAAAAATTGCAAACTACATCTTAAATAAAGAGAGATTTCTGAATTTAAGTAAAACGTCTCAGTTCTTCTGTAGACGGCCCCTTTGACCGTAATATTTTATAATGAGTAATATTTTAAGACGTATGCTGAACGAAAACAGAACGTCAAATTCCGGTTGCAGTGGTGAAATAGTCTCCCAAAGAACCCTTTATTTTTATAGTCGGTAATTAAAAAAACACACAAAAAAGAGCGGCCATGGCTGGTTGTTTGTTTCAAGTGGAAGCGGGGTGACCGTCGCTCGATACAATGGGTAGCCCTTCATAGAGCGCGCACCCTATAATACAGAGTGCCACGCCCTTCCACCGCGCAGCGCGCTAACCCACACGTCTCACAGGAGGAGAGGTCAACGGACACGACACGGTTAACTACTATTACCTCCTGCAAACAATCGTGTGAATAACTGACGGGGGCCTACGGCAAGGTTAGCACACCTCACCTTCACCCAAAGGCACAGACAAGGACATAACCATTCGGGTTATAAGCATATGTACAAAATTACTCTTAATGTGTTAGGGATAAGGAAGATTGAATTTAGAGGACGTGTAGTTACATTTGCGTGGAGAAAGGGGTGGTAAACCTTTTAGGGAAACCCACTCTCCGTAAATCCGACCGGGATTAGAGCCCCAATCTTCACGTATTCGGCAGTCTAGTATATTGCAAGAGTGACGAGTTAGATAAATCGACCACCGTAGCGGGTTGCCATTGTATGGATGTAATTTTAAACCCTTTTTTCAGGTAAACGTTGGTGCATTTCCTCTTGTTTACTTAACTCATTGCTCGCTATAGACTAAAACACCATCTACAAAAAACAAAAAAGCTACAGGTGAGCGGTTGACAAGTATAACTCTGATTTAATAAGCTGGGGTTCTATCCCAACACGATGCAATGGCGTTGTTGAAATGTCCATCATAAGTATAGAACATGCTAATAATACAATTAAATAATGCTTTAACTATAATAAACATATACTTTATATAATAATATTTACTATAGTGCACCGATTTGTGGTATAACTAGTACAGCGGACAGGGCGTGAATAAAAGGGGATTGATCCCATTAAGTGCAGAAGTTTTGAAACTTTGGGAATTTGAAGATTTCAATGACCTGAAAGAAATTCGAATAAATGCGAAATCCGATCGCAGCCGCTGGCGCCGCCATCTTGGAAAAATGGCTGCTAAAATAGGTTTGTTCAAAATATCTCACTTCGGGTACGTCATACGGCAAAAAAGGTTCCTTACAAATTTTAAAAAAGCATTAAATTTTCTACAAATTACGTCGGTTACATTTTTTCCTAAAATGAATAGTTTCGGCGCAGAAGCCGAGCAAATTCGAGCATTGTTGAAATACATTAGATGGAATGCATAAACGCCGCTCAAGAATATCTCTTATTTGCTGGTATAACATAAACACAGCTTGTTGGTAGTTTTCACTAATTGGTTATTTCCCTTCCTCAATTACCCCTCTTTGCTTTCAGATGGTTGCAAATTATGTTTAGAATTAACCTTCCTCGAGGACACCTGCGACTTGCAACATGGGTTGGTTTGGTTTCTCCTGCACTAGTGTTCTTTGATTCGTATCTCGCCAACTCGGGGAGCTTGTTTCTTTGTCTTGGGTTCTATAATACAAATAAATATATAGGAATATTTATTTGAAACGGTGAGAAATGATATTGCAGTGATCTTTATGTTGTTTTTTTTGGTATTATTAATGATAATTGTAATTAAACACACTACAATTGTTGGAGGGGAGCTCTTCTATTGACAGCATTCAAAGGTAGGCTTAGTAACAATCTACTTTTAGAATCGTGATTTCATTTCAATCTCCGGTTTAGTAGCTTTACTGGAAATTATTTAATGGTATGATCGCCCAGCGGTAGTTTACTGGTCTGCGTCTCGAACTAAAATGGCTCTGCGATACAAATATTTCGGACAGTGCCACAGTTGAGATGAAGGAGAAAGACATAGAAACATTTAGACGAATGAGTTTGAAAAGGAACGATGGGAATATAGACTTTCTTCGTAAAAATACTTCTGTGAGAGTGCATGGCTCGTGTCGTAAGAGGTACTGCAATGAGAAATTCATGGGTACTTCGTTAAAAAAGAAAAGTGAAACCAACTACCTAGCACCATCTTTAAGATCAGGTGGAATTGCTTTTGATTTTAAACATAATTGTTTCTTGTGTTCCGAGGAAATTATAGAGGAATTTTCAAAGGAACAAAAGGAGGTCAAATTAAGCGCTAGCGATATCATTTACGAGGTTGGCAGCTTGACTGTGAAAGACAGTTTTAAAATCAACTCAAGCTCGGAATGATGAAAGTAGTCGCGAAATCATAAAACGCGTGGAGATGATACCAAATTTAGTCGCAGTTGAAGCCAGGTATCACATGTCATGCATGAAAAAACTTTCTCGTCGTCCAAAAACTGGCCGCGAAAGTCATTGTCCACCAGCAATGAGTGTCGAACAAACGTTGAAAGAAATATATTATTTCCTAGAAGAAAATATCGAGGAGTGCCAATTTAGTCTAATGGAATTAATCAATAAAATTAAGGGAGATTTTCTCCCAAAAGTTGATACAGTAAAATCAAGATTGCTAGAGAAGTACGGCGATGTCAATGTGATCGCTCAAGTCGGAAATAGATTTTCAATTATTTGCTTTCATAACACTGGATTCAAGGTTCTTTAGGATACTTGGCATGAAAAAAATATGTCTGAACCAAAGGAAGAAAGACTCCGAGTTATTAAAGTAGCTGCGATGATAGTATTGGATGATATTCGAAGTCAGGTCTATGACTCTTACCTTATGGTGGTGTGGAAACGAGTATTCTACATACAGCTATCCAACTAAATTCTACTAATTGGAGGCTTTTAAAATAGAAAAATAAATGTTATCTTCTAACACAAAAATACTCGTCCATAAAACTTGCAAAGAAATGAGTAGCCTAATTGTGAACAATGATAATTTTTTAAATAATGCTTGACTTCACTTGGCTGCTGCGTCGAAACTATTTAGTTTAGGATAAAATGTAAATAACATATTTTGTAGAAAATGTAATGCCTTTTTAATTATATAATAACCATTTTTGCCGTATGATGCATCCAAAGCGAGATAGTTTGAAAAAAACTATTTTGGGCGCCATTTTTCCAAGATGGCGGCACCGGCGGCTGCAATAGGATTTTTCATTTTTTCACATTTCATTGGAGCATCGAATTGTACATATTTACAAAGTTTCAAGACTTCCGCACTTGGGATCGGAATCTACCCTTCCTCTGGACTAAACAAGCTATAGGTTGTTCTAACCAAAGTTTGAATACAGCAGTATACGACAATCCATGTATTATCGTTCACATGACGTGGTCAAACATGAGATAAAATGCCCATGAATAACACAGGGAAATACATTTTGAAACTATATTTATAAACATCAGTCGAAGCTACAGTTTGATTTTTCATAGCAACAACCTTATTTGACAATTATATGTCCTTTCATAGATTCATACGTTAAGTCATGTTATCTACATCTGTCACTTTTTATAGATAATAAAATTACCAATAAAAAAAGAACATTAGTATTACAATGACCTGTTATCATTGTTTACTTCAACAAATATGTAAGCAGGCACTGTATTTTATACAAGTTTCTTCCTACCAAAATCCTATATACGTGTATGAAAAAATAGCCCCTGTCAGTAGGAGAATATGAAAACTGCCCAACAGTTCTGTAATACAATTTCACTACAGGTATATTTCACGGCGTTATGAACAGCAAATGCTAAAACTTAGTAAATAAAATCGTCCCCCTTATTATTATAAAACTTACTTAAAGGAGACCCCAACACATGTTTAACACACGTGGGTGTTAAGGTTCAAATAAGTTGTATGGTTTGTATTTAAAAAAATCAAAGTGGTTTGTAGTATCAATTTATTATATTATAAATATTATCATTATTATTATTACTATCACTAAGTCTTACTACACGTTCAGGTTATACGCTCGTCAATTTAGTGTATATATATATAACTTTATTAAAATGAAAAGGGCGTATAGCACTAATGGGTGGTAAGATACAGTGCCAAGGAAAAGAAGAAAAAATTGACGGAGAAATTAGTTTTATGTGACTAACGTTTAATTTATTCTGATGTGATTTTAAAATAAGCATTACATTACAATCTTATACTATATTTTCAAATATAAGTATCATATGGTAAACAGCTCAAATTATCAATGAAATGTTCGAAAAAGACGAAACCCGGTCAAATGGGGGTTGGAATATCGTGATCACAAAAATTTGCTGGACGAGACGGATAGCTGAAATTGGGCAGCAAAGTAAAGGGATTACTTCATACAACCATAACAATTTAAAAAACGACCATTTCAAAATGGGGCTCCAAGAAAAAATAAGGGAGGAGGGGGGCTATAATCAAAACACACTTTGTGCATGAGGCATAAAATCAAAATTTGGCAGACAAGTGGAGAAACTATTCCAGAAAACATGATACATCTTGAAATATACATTTTTAAGAGTGAGTTGGAGAGAAAAAAGGGGGGAGGTGGGTGTTAAAAATTTCCAAAACTAAGAAATAACTATCAATGTGGTAGAAGATTTAAATTTGGCAAGCAGTCAAAGGAATCAATCCAAATAATAATTTAAACGTCTGAAAATTTAAAACTTTTAAATGGAACCACAAGAAATAGGGAAAAGGTGCATACAATTTTTTTAGGTGTGGTATTTTTTTAAAATCTGTAGTCAGGAAGGACCGCACCATATAACCAAATAACTCTTAAAATTGATATTTCTAAGAGGTAGTTATAAAAAAAAGGTGGGGTGGGGTAGGATAATAGGATAGAGGTTAAAAATGTCTAAAACTAATAAAAACACTTATTTCCGAGTAATATAGAAAACTAGAATTAGGAGGTAAAGTAAATAAACCAATATAAAAAACCATAATTACTATTTTAAATGTAAAATTTATATGGTATTTCGGGAAAGAGAGGAAGAAGGGGCGGCCGGGTATATGAAGAAATAAAGCATATTTAAGTATGATCGAAAATGTATATTTAGCAGGCAGGTCAGAATATCCATCCAGATGAACACATAATTCTAATAATTTGAAGTTTTTAAGTGGGAGTTAAAAAAATGTGTAGGAGGTGGGGAGTTATATTTCCAAAATTAATATATTAACTACTTATTTGTGTGGTAGAGAATAGTAATTAGTTAAGCAGGTACAGGGACAACTCCAAATAAAAGTAGAGTCTGAAAATTGTAATTTTAATATGTAACTCCAGTTAATGAAGGGTTGGGGGCTATCGTAAATTTAGAAAAAAATCATGAAGAAGATTAAAATTTGGCTGACAGAGATAAAAATTCCATTTAGCCAAATGACACTTAAAATTTACAAAACTAAGATAAAGAGCTACTTGTCAGTTCCGTAGAAAACTAAAATTCGGTAGGCAGGTAAAGATACCAATCCAAATAACAATACAATTCTGAAAATTTTAATTTAGGACTCCTAACATTAAGGGGAAGGGGGTATACATTTTTTAATAGTTGTAGAAAATTTTAATTATGAAGGGAGGTAGTTGTGCAGCTGCAATAGCCAAATAAAACTTAAAATTTCACATTTATAATTTGGGAGTTAGATAAATCGGGGTAAGGGAGGCGGTTGAATATTAGAAAACTAATAAACAATACTACTACTCTGTGAGTATAAAATCTAAATTTTGCAAGCAGGTATAGGGATCACTCCAAATAATGATAAAAGTCTTAGATTTTTAAATTTCAACGTGGGACTCAATGACATAGGAAGGAGGGGGATAGGTATGAATAAGTTTAAATAAAAGATGAGGTTGAAATTTTATATTTGTTAGGAATGTAGAGCAATTAGGTTCTTCAAATAACAAAATATATTTTATATTTCTAGAAGGAGACTGGTAATTTTTTTTTCCTTCCAAAACTAAAAGAACAAACTACTTCTCACAGTAATGGAAGGTTTCCATTTGTCAGGTTGAATATAAGGACCACCTTAAATAGACATAAAGTTCTAAAACTTATGAAATTTATAAAACTGGGGTGGGCGGGTCCCCTCAAAATGTATAAAACTAATATATAAAAAAACTTTGGGAGTGGGAGGACGTAGAAAATTTAAATGTGACATGTAAGTAAATTGACATTCCCGAATAGCCGAAAGACGTTTGAACATATGAAATTTAAAAAATGAATCCCAGAAACTGGAAGAGCTTAAAATGTTTATAACTAATATATAACACGATTTTAGATGTGGCTTAAAGTTAAATTTGGCACATAAAAACCATAAAAGATATACCAAATAAGTCTTAAAATCTCAAATTGGGAATGTACACACACACAAACATATATATAGTTTGACCCGTTCTCGAGAAAACCGGATAAAAATAAATCAACATCTGGCCGCCATCATTGTTATAGGTACTCTGTGTACAATCCTGATCCAACTATTACACTCACAAACCAGTTATGGCAATTAATGAATTAAAATAAATCAAATAAAATCTTTTAATCAAAATATTACTTAATAATTATACAAACAGAATGCACAAAGTTGAAGAGATACATCTCTACAGCGGTCACAAAATCGATATGATGGCTTTCTTCTATCTTTTTACAGTTTCGCACCTCATTTCTTTTTAATAAAAACATGCTGTATTTTTTTTCTCCATCCCCCCGCCTCCACATTGGCGCTAGCGTGTTTCGGCAACTAATGTATAGTGTGGGTTCAAAGGGGAGCAGGCGTGCTTTGTACATATACTGCGGACTTTTGATTTCCCTCGTCGCCCGTCCACAATTCCGTCAATTCTGACCCACATTTGGGGGAATTTGAGTAAAACCTCAACATAACAACAAAGAGAAAGTTGGAGTTCAATACAATATATTGCTTCGTACAGACCAATCATTAACGCGTCATCATACAGGTAGGACCGATCAAAAAAACTAGTTTCCGTCAGTTATTTGTTACCGTGTAGTATGGAATATGAGGCGGAACATTAGTTTTACTTATAGAATGCTATGTTGCGAATAAGGCTGTAAAAAACTACAAACTAACTCAGGGAATTAAGATGATGGAGCGGGTGAGTTAAAAACAAATTGTAACTCTACTCACCTTGAGAAATGTAAAACAACTGCACCTTAAATGTAATCTGTTTGAATTAGGGTCCAGGCCTTATTAGTTAAGGTGTGTTAGTAGCTAGATTCATTGTGCCGACAAAGTATCCAATTGATTTGCTGTTTTTATAAACACAGGTTTGATACACTTTTTAAGTTTTGAAATCCTCTGACTTCTCCAAATTTGTCTTAAATAAAGTATCCAAAAAATAAAATAAAAAATCACAGTCTCTAACTAAAAATCGAACCCACTTCGGTTGTTGAATGGTCTGAGGCGTCACTTTTGCTCCACATATTGAACTTCCGTTGACGGCGAGATCGCGGTTCGAATTCTGATCAGATGTAATGAGAGTGTTTTCCCTTAATGGTTTCTCACTCCTCAACGCAAACACTAATATATTTCCTCGAAATTCTACCATCCAATCCCTACTCCATTTGCGTAATTAGTATAGGTGTGTATAAACCGAAATGGTAGTAAAACGCGGGGAAAACAAAAAAACAAACTACAAATTGTACTTCTAAAAAACGTTGCTTGTAACATTAAACTGAACCGGACGTATAAAAGGTGTAAAGAGGTGGACTGGATGTATATATATAAACTAACTCTTATGGCACTAGAAGCTCAAGAGTGCATTGCCACAATTACAAAAGTACGCCACTTATCCTTATCTTGAGCTAGTTACATCTAGTCCAACTTTATATATATATTGTGCAGTGAACTTTCGAGTTCCTAATGCCGTAATGTAAGTGTATATATAGTAAGTGTATATGCATATATATAATCTACACACACACTTACTCTATAGCATTAGGAACTCTGAACGTACTAAAGTACGTCACATATCCTTATCTTGAACTAGTTCCATCCAGTCTTACATCCTATCTCTTTCAAGTTCAGTTTAATGTTACAAATAGCATTTTTTAGAAGTTCTTTATTCAAAACTACACGATTCTGTATGGCTTTGTAGTTTTTTATTTTTATGAATTTATGTGTGTACAATAATCTAGATAGTTTCGAGTTGAACGAGACCGGGCTCATTTCGAATCATCGAAAATTCAAATTAAAAAGAAAACCCAGAAAAAAATGTGCATGTTTAAGTGTAAAAAGTACTAAATAAAGATTTTTATAATACGTAATAAAAAAATTATTTCATAAATATAAATATGTATAAGTAATATTAAAACAAGGAAAGAATGTTACTTTTTTTTAAAAATTTACTTGTGATCGTTGTTTAACAGCAGACGATCGAGACTCTACTGTATATAACTTTAATGTAATTATAATAAGAGGTGGAAAGCGCTTGGAAATCTGAGCTTGCCCAAGACCAACACGACTAAAACATTTACAATGCTCTCTCAATCAAGCTAAGTGGATCGTGAGGGTTTTGTTTGAAAAACTCGGGAACGTCCATTCCCGGTGAATGTTTACCCTTGTGTTGATAGTTTCAGCTATTAAAATGGCAGTAAATTTCCAAGTTAAATCGTTTAACTGGCGCGAA
>CABFOV010007185.1:16594-29929 GCA_902141375.1 Timema poppense | reverse complement strand
TGAAAGGGTAGTGACACGAGGTGAAAAAAAAAAAAGTTGATACCCCAGATGAGTAGCAAGACAAGATAAATGATGCACCAAAATGTTTGTCCTATCCACATTTAGCTACACTAATGGAGCAGTATGATTTTAGAGGAAATGCACTAAAATTCGCATATGACCCGCTTCGGTGGTCACATGGTCGAATGTGCTACTCTCGATGTAGACTAGACTGCTGATGACGAGGACCCCAATGTTCGAATCTCGGTCGGGTATACCGAGGGTGGTATTTCCGGAATGGTCCCCCCACTATTTCGCCACACGCAAATGTGGATACATTCATTAGTGTAATTACTATATTAGCATATAATCTGAAGAGGTAGTAGGACGCAAGGTTAGAAACGAAAATTGTATAGAGGGAGAGTGTGGGAAACCGTTTAAAGACGGAAAAATACTTGTCACCCGGCTTGGATTATCTCTTCGACTCGCTCTAAACCGGAGAAACAGACGCACTTTACATTTAGTCTGCATGCCTACCAATGCGAGAAGAATTATGGTTTTAGAGATTATGAAGTATACCCGCATTCGCGTGGAGGGAGGGTAGAAAACCATTTTGGAAAAACTACTCTAAATACACCTGACAGAGATTCAAACCTCTATCTCTCCATCATCGGCAGTCCAGTCTAATGCGAGAGTACCCCGTTTAATTTAAATCTGATAGACACGTTTGAACTATATTCTAAAGTTCACAAGAAAAATCTCTCAAGATTTTCTAACAAATGGCAACAATTCCTCAATTTGAGTTGAAATTAGATTTTCCTCCAGTTTTCCCTGTACTCTTAATTGGCGAACTACCAGATAATTTTATATTTATTCTAAATAAACTGACACAAAACTGGCTATGAATAGATAACTAGACAAAACCAAACAAAATCGACCCTTTCATACATTAAAATAAATAGTTTAAAAAGTCCTATAAAGAACTTTTTTTTAAAAAAAATATAGGAGAACAACACAGCGTCAGAAGTTTCACTACAAAAAACAAAATATCTAACAAGCACATTTTTAAGTAATTTTGGAATATTACACTTTAAAATTTACTGTTTAAATTATTTGCTGTATTATGCACTTTATCTTGATTGTTTCAATCACAACAAATCAAAAGTACATCACGGTATGTATATAAACCAAGTTAATATAGGTCTAAACAAAAAAAAACATGTATGAATATTATATAGTTTTTTTTTAGGATATATTTAAATATACTCTTGTCATTATGTATACCAGTGTTTCGCAAAATTAATAACGAATATTCTTCTTAAGTGCCAAAAAAACCTATCAAAATAAATTTAATATTACCAAACCGAATTTGACATTTTAGGATGGAACATAGAGGAAAATTCATAAAAATTTAGTAAGCATGTGGGTGAAAAAACAAACAAAAATTGTACGACATATAATTTTCAATGTGCATACAGTTTAGTGTAATTATCAGTAATCTGGATTGGATGACCAGCCATTTGATTTGTTGGATAAAAATATTATGAGCGTGTATTCTGTTGATAGGTTAATCTTAAGGCTGCATCTACTACTTTTAATATTAGTTTTCAAGTTTACCTTGTATTTTAAATTTTGTGGGAAAATTTCCAACAGTTTATAGTTCTAGAACGAAAATTGTTAGAAAACTTTCACACTATTTTTGTGGATATATCAATCAAGTCAATGTTTTTGAGGTTTTATGCCAAAGGCATAAACGTTTGGAACCCGTCTTTTATGTAACAAAGCAAATATTATGAAAGATCCCTAGCAACTTTTTTTTAAATTGTAATATGAACTATTAATTTAAAAAAAAAAAAACACAAGTTTTGCTAAAAACAATTTAAATTGATATTGGTTTAGAGGTAGGAAATAAATATAAAACATGTAATAATAGTAAGAGAGAAAAATTGTTTTTAAGTGTTACAATATTAATTTTGAGCATTACTGGTGTACGTTAGCATAATGGCTAGGACGTTTGCGTAACATTTTGACTAATAGAGCGCTACAAAGCAATCAATATCCTACACTGGCAACAATGAGGCAATTTTTAAAATAAATTAAAGATCTCTACAAAGAAAATTGCACTGTAAGTAACTGGTGAATAAAGAACATTTAGCACTTTTCAACTTGTATTGCATTAATAGTAACGATTATTAAGATTATTATTTTTTCCTCAAAATTAATGAAAGAATAATAATTGGTAAATTAATTTTTTCTATTAAAACGTGAACAGAGAATAAACTATATTAAAATACAGATACATAAATATTATTGCGGATAAAGAAATTGATGCAGTCTGCTGTAAAATATTATGTAAATACATTTCAAAAGTATCAGTCATTGGGGTTTTTTTAAGGGGGAAAAAAAATAACATTTTAACTTGTAAAAAATAAGCTTAACAAGAAATCTTATCACTCATAAAATCTGTCAATATAGTAATAATAACCAAAACTTACTAGTTTACATGCATCTTGTTTTTGATTTTTTCAAAATAATGGAAAGATAAACAAGACTAACATAAGTAACTGAAATTAGTGTGTGTTAAGAGAAGATTTCTGTGTAATCGGTCAAAAGTCATATTACAGGTCATCTTGAGATATAAAGAAGAGAGTCTCAGGGATGAACCAAGTAATGTTGGTACCTCGGGTGTGATTCGGGCGTCGTCGCAGGTGTCATCGTCTTAACGTTGAAAATAACGTGGGGAAGAGGAGAAGTTTCCCCTAATTTCATTCCCCATTGGCCGTCACTGTCGTCCACTGCCATTGGCTGTTGTAAGGGCTCTTCTTACTTGAAAAAAAAAGAGAAAAATACCAAAACATTAAAACATTTCTAATACATACATATACACACACATACATATATATAGCCCTTTGGCACCATTTTTCCTTTATTTCATGATTTTAATGTACAAGTATCTATAGCAGGGGTTTCCAACTGGCGGCCCGCGGACCAGATGCCATGAGACCACTTTTTGCAGCCAGCAAAATCATTTTAAGAATTTTTTTTTTTTAAATCTCAAGAAAAGTTATGAAAAATATTTCATAGCTCGTTTCAAAAAAATGTATTAATATTCATACAGCAAAAATTGAGCAAACAAAGTTGATAAAGAATTAATAGTCAGCCGTTCTACAGGTTGTGCACCGCAACACACAGTGCAGGACCCAGCAGGAGTAGTTGGGCCCCTCCAATGACCTCTCTCCCCTTCACTCCCGTAACAATAGACTCACCCGGCAAGACTTGCTGGCTACTCCTACCGTCTCCCCTCGGGCTCAGTAGCGCTTGCTTGACATTTTGGAGGCTTTGTTTTGTGTTGAGTGTGAAGTGTACCATTGCTTGCGTCCTTTACGTGAATGAAAATGGGCGGAAACTCAAAGAAACGTGAAATTGAAAATGAAAACAGAATTTACAAGGAAAGCTGGGAGAGTGACTATTTAATTATTAACAACAGTGGGAAGTTTCAGTGTTTGGTATGCATGCAAATTGTGTCTGTACCAAAAGAGAACAATGTTAAACGACACTACTCAACAATGCACGAGAACAAGTATGCTACATATAAGGAAGAAGCTCGACACGCACTGGTTGCAGACTTCAAAAAGAAATTAAAACGGCAAACAGATATGTTTAATAAAGTCTTACAAAATAAGTCATCTTCTCTGTACGCCTCCTACGCAGTGTTGCTTGAACTTGCAAAGGCGAAATAAAACCTTCAGTTTGGTTTAAAAAGTGTGCTATGAAAAATGTCAAAAGGCTTTTGGAGATGCCAAAATGGTTGATAAATTTGAATCAGTGCCACTTTCCAACCAAACTGTACAGAGAAGGGTCATTGATATGGGAAAACAAATAGAAAAATCTCCGACTAGATTTGATTAAAGAAAGCACGCATTTCTCGCTATGCCTTGATGAAAGCACTGACCAGTCAGATGTCAGTCAGCTTTTAATATTTGTATGCACCACCTTTGAAGACTTAAGCAGTAAAGAGGATCTATTTGATGTCTGCTCTCATCAAGGAACAACAACGGGGAGGAACATTTATGATGCTTTAAATAAACAACTGTCGATGGGGTTGGAGGCTTTCATCGTGACAGAAAGAGCGCCAGCAATGACAGGGAAGAAGACAGGTCTGACGGGATAGCTAAAAGAAAATGGCGTAATGTGTGCTAACGTGTCCAGGGAGCGTTATGTGGGAAATCAATGAAGAAAACTAAAGTTTTTAAATTTGTGGTTAAAATTATTAATATGTTAAGAGGTGGAAATCGAACCCTTTTGCAAAGACAACTAAAGCGGTTTTTGCTGGAAATTGAGGCAGAATATGGAGACTTGCTGCTGTACAACCATGTAAGGTAGCTGAGTGCAGGATAGTGCCTTGAACAGTTTTTTGCTATTCGCAAGGAAATCCCCGAATTCCTTAATAAGTTTGTCTCGTCTGAGACCATAGAACTAGAAGAATAAATTCAAAGCCCAGAATTTTTAAAGCAGTTAGCTTTCCTAACAGAACTGACAAATCACCTTAACACCTTAAACCTGAGTCTTCAAGTAAGAAACCAGGTCGTATCAAATATATGGTGGGAATTGTAAATGGATTTCGAAACAAGCTAAACATTTTCAAATGTTCTTTGGAAAACAATGAATTGACAAATTTTCCTTGCTGTCAACAATTAGCGGCGGAGAAAGACCAGGAAACTATAGATATTTCAGTTCACATATTCAAGAGATCATTGAAGAATTCAACACACGATTCAAGGAAACTGAAACACTGAAAAGCAATGTACAGCTTTACACGAATCCTCTTGGTGCTACAATCGAGGAACAAGAACCACACCCACAACTTGAGCTGTGCTATCTACAAGCCGATACGTTCCTACAGACCAGACAAGAAAAGGGATCACATCTTTTTGAACTGCTATCCAGCGAAAAAAAATATCCAAACTTAAAGACGATTTGGACTAAAAATGACTTAAATGTTTGGGAGCATGTACATACGTGAAAGTGTTTTTTCTTCTATGAAATTCATTAAAAATCAGTAAAGATGTCGACCTGCAGATTATTCCTTGTTTGAGATTAGCAGTAACAGAGATGGAGGTGGACATTCTTTCATTGATAGATGCAGCTGATCGACCACCATACTCCCACTAAATTGTCCTTTTTTTAAGTTTTATTTTGACTTTGGATTAGTTTTTGTTTTTCTTGCTATTTGTCAAATGTTAAGTCAAATAAATTGACATTGTTGCTCTTCTTCAAAATTCAATTGTTTTGGGTATAATAGTTTTTGTTTATTTTTAATTTCACTCTTTTTATGGATCTGTAAAATAGTGTTTTAAGCAATTAAAATGACTAAACCTTTGTTTCAATTAAACTATGCATATTATTTAATACTGGTACCTCTATTCTATTTGCAGGATTATAAAAAAATTGGCCTCTTATTAAAGTGCGGCCTGCAATCATGCCTAAGGTTTCCACTGTGGCCCTCGAGCCCTTACAAGTTGGATACCCCTGATCTATAGGCTATATTACATTTTGGTTCACATCCAAAACATGAAATAGAGGGGGAAAAGGCACCGAATGGTGGTATTGAATCAAACTTTGAAAGGAGAATACAGCAGAACACTCAAGGCCCCAAAGTCACAATTTAACACAACAACAACAACAAACATTTAATTATAAATAAATAAATAAATAAATATATATATATATATATATATATATATAAATAAATAAATATATATATATATATATATATATATATATATATATATATATAATGGCAGGTTTCCTCTGGTTGGTCATTGATATGGTATACTGTACAGTACTGTACTGTATATATATATATATATATATCCAACAACTTAGCTCAGTCGATAGCATGTCTGTCTACTGAGCTAAGGGTCCCGGTTCAACTACCAGTATGTCCGAAAAATGTATCTATCATTGGTGAAATGTGAGTTTACCCTTTTACAGAGATGATTATGTATCTAACCATAAAGTTCGGTGTAGTTTACTGCCATTAAAAACAAAATTGCACTATTCCATTTTTTCACTAAAATGATTTTGGGAAAACTATAGGTCTATATATGGATAAATATTCAATTTTAATTATTTCTCTGTAACTAAGTGAGATATAAAAAATAGCTCATCATTGTAATGATGTAGCGCCATTAAATGTAAAACTCTTTTATTTAAAATATTTTTTATAAAATCAATCTTATATCTTCCACGGTTATTTTATGAGCCACAATTGGCATGGGACCTATAGATATAAGTTTCCCCTATGAAGGAAATTATGCTACAGATTTTTATCGCTCAAGAAGAATCTGTTGACACTGGTTGGGTTTGAACTCACGGACATCAGGTCCTGAGGCAAGCACTTTACCCCAAGACCACTGTGGTCGAACAAACTTGTTAGATAACAAAATAAGTTTACTGTTACATGGTAAGATAGCCAGAGTTTGATTTGATTAGCATGTGCAAATAGCATGTTTTGCTTCTATAACTATCAAAACGAATTTACGATCTTGCATCTAGAACAACATTTAAGGCGTAAGATTATTTTAGATTTTGGTTAATGGTAGACGAACAAAATGTGGCATGAAAGACGCTAAAGGAATATATATATATATATATATATATATATATATATGTTTTAATAGCCAATCATTGGCATTAATGGCTTAAAAATTGGGATTCAACAATTCTTTATCAACAGCAACTGTAGTGTGTACCGCATGATTTGTATGGTCACATGATATGAGATGCTTCAGTTACCGTCAGATTTGTCCCCAACTTAATGTGGATGAGTTGAACAAGTAAATCTTGTCACCGTCTCTTAATTCCTGTTCAGGTTATATTTCATATATGATAATTACTCTAATGAGGTAGGGATGAGGAAGGAAGCATTTTAGAGTTGATCTACCAGCATTTGCACGGAAAGAAATGGAAAACCATTCAGGAAAAAAAAGCATCCTCAATAGACCTGACCGGGATCTGAACCCCGATCTTCATGACATTGCAGGCCAATCTAACACGTGATTGGGGCCTCTTAGGAATATCAAATAACCACAAGAGTGAGGTGACAGAGGTAAAGAAGGAGTTAAGTGGCAAGAAGGTTGGTGTTTGAATCTCGACAGGGTGTTCCGTGGTGGTTTTATCGAAATAGTTTCCCAGTCTTTATCCATGTAAAATCTGAGTACATTTACTTTAAATTTCATCATTCTTACGCCCACTACATTAGTTGAATTAAAATATAATATAGAGCCTAGACGGGTAGTAAGACTCGGTGTAAGGAAAGAGCACTTTTTCTCCAGTGCCCTTTAGAAGAATCATTCAAGATACAATTGACTGTTGTATTTATTTCCAAAAAGTTCAAGGTTGAAAGTGAGTGAACAATAATATTGTGTGCTAAAATTATCTCGATTATCACTTCTTGTTATTCACAGTTTCAGCCAGTGTTATTTCAAACAATGACTAGGATATTTTCTTTGTATCTAACAATGCTAGGTCTACAAACGCTTGTCCAGTGTTTGTACTGTGGGGGGGTTTATTTGTAATTATCGACTTTCTAAACAAAAACGCAAACACTTGAGAACAAAGTAGGTGCCCGTTTCAGTGACTGCATGGTCTATTGCGCTACTCTCGTGGTGGATTAGACTGCCGATCAAAAGGAGATTGGGGTTCGATCCCGGTCAGGTGAACTGAGGGTGGTTTTTTTCCTAAACGGGTTTCCACTCTCCCTCCACGCAGATGTGGTTGCTCTCCCTTACAATTAGACCTTCCATTAGTGTAATTAGTATATAAGCCCTGATCGGGTAGTAAGACACGGTGCTAAAAAAAAAAGAGTTGAAGAAATGGACAATGTAAATGGTTTTCTGTATCATGTCAGATATTTAACGAGTGTAAATTTATATTGTGGACAAGATAAATTAATAGACGCACAGATAAAATAACAGATAGGGAGGTGACCTCTTGGTTTAGGGGTAAGGTGTAAGACTTCTGTGCTGGGGGGTCCGGGGTTCAATCCTCGGTCCCGGCACAGATTTATCTGATTACCAAACCCTTCCTTCACCTCTGACAAGACATCTTGTGAATGTGAGGAATGCCAGGCCTCCACCGTGGTTCGGATCCCACGTTAAACTGTAGGTCCTTCATTTCATCTCTCAATCACCCTACCATTACACATTAGCGTAAGTGCGTATAACCCGAGCGGTTAGTAAGACGCGGTGCTAATAATAATAATGTAGTTATTTTCACAGTGAATCTTGAATAAAGGATGCAATTTCTAGTCAAACAGTTTTATTTGTATTTACAAAAAAACACGATTTTAAAAGTGTAAAAAATGCTTGAGTTTATAAATGACTAGTTTTTATTGTTTGTTTTATAAACAGAAACTTCAGTTACATTATGCTATGCTAACCTACCCCCCTCCCCCCTTTCCCATGGCAGACAGCATAAAGCAACACAAATTGAAAAAAAAAAATTAAAAGAAAATTTCAAACTTTTTTGAAGATTAGTTTTGTTGTGTGTTTAACTTTGTTATAAGTAGTGAATACTAATTTATTTAAACATATACTTTTCTGTAACTATATATGTTATGTAATTTATAGATTTTCTTTTCTTTTTAAATCTTAAGAAGGGTATTAATTTCATATCCAAAAATGATTCAGCCCCTTTATTTCAGTTAACTGGAACTACAAATAATGTATAAATACATGCTTGTATATTAATTATGCTTGGTAAAAGCATTTAATAATAATAATAATTTAGATATAATATAAGGATGGGTCTAATCCTATATGTATCGAATTTAAAAATATACAATTTTAGTTATAGTGAAAAGTATTTAAGTTTAAAAGTGTACTAAAGACTTACTACAGAGGGAATTAATTTAACATTTATTTATTATATTATTATTATTATTAGCACCGCGTCTTACTACCCGTTCTGGTTATACGCACTTACGCTAATGTGTAATGGTAGGGTGATTGTGAGATGAAATGGAGGACCTACAGTTTAACGTGGAATCCGAACCACGGTGGAGACCTGGAATTCCACACATTCACAAGTATTTATTATAAAACCAAATGTTAATTTATGTATTTATTTTTCAATATATTTGATTTTGCACCATTATAATAAGGTGGAGTTAATGGTTGAAACCATGTAACAGTTATTTTTCAACTAAACCTCAATTTTCCAAGAGAATTTACAGTCTTTCATACTTTACTTTCTTCACATCATCATTGAAGCCATGATTTGTGTGTAGCTGTATAGCGGTAAGTAAAATATATATTTTTAGTTAAAAATCACTCAATTCTTTACTTGGGTGGTTTGGTGCAAAAATTATAAAAATTACGACAAAGTGTTAACACCAAACAGACCAGCAGGTACAAAATATCAGGTGAGGTATTTAAGTAGACACACAAGAATATCCTGAAAACAAAGCATTTTAGAAGAAGAAAAAAAAAAAGTTTGGATATCTGGAAAGTTCTTACATGAAACTATAATAAAACAGATCTTTTGAGGTTAGAATACCGGTACTAATTACCTGTTTTTGGAAACTTAGTCTCAAATTATAAGACTATTCGGGAAGATTGTTGTCCTGGCATTCAGGGTTGCCACTATTTTCTTACTAACAAGTTCTATATCTTTTCCAGGTTTTCCAGAAGCAATACACATTTTCCCAAGTAGAATTGAAGAAAATAATAAATTATTTTATCTTTAATAAACTAAAATAGTGGCAGGTCATGTGACATCGTTTAAAACAGGATGATTTAATAGTGATACGTAAATACATCTACTGCCTCTTCACTAAGACATGTTTAATCTTTAAGTTCACTTTTTCGTCCATCCTAAGTCTTTCTATTCTAAGCCTTCAGTTAAATTTCTCCAACTTAACAAATATTCCAGTATTTTTACTTGATTTTGCAAAAAATTCTCTTATATTTGCCTGGGTGCGTGGCCGTGCCATGAAACACAATTTAGTGCGCAAACCATAGTTAGAGGACCATTGCAATAATGGTAACAAAATTATACGAGGATAGAAATTTAAAACCTTGCATACTTTCTAAAGAACATGTCAGATACAAGCATACACATAAAACATGCAAAACAACAACAACAAATTATGATATAGGGCCTATCTTAATAGTTTGTGGTGTGTGTGTGTTTAAGACACTCAAATAGTTGGGCGGGAATTTTTAAACCCCTAGAAACAAAAAGGCCTTTTAACATCCCGGGATGTAATTGTCTGGTAGTAGGAGAACAAATAGGGGAGGAGGAAAATACAAATGGCAGTACAATGTGTTGTGACCCCTCCTGTTAAATGACGTAATTCTATTCCCAAAGATCCATTCCACGCTCCTATAACGGTTACCTTTCGTTTCCCGGACATTTAGCTCTTAATGATCAACAGAAATATGTGGTATTTTCAGAGATGTCGACTTTTAAACTATGTTTACAAGTCTATAGATGTATAGGACCATAG
Source organism: Timema poppense (assembly GCA_902141375.1). Taxonomy (NCBI): domain Eukaryota; kingdom Metazoa; phylum Arthropoda; class Insecta; order Phasmatodea; family Timematidae; genus Timema; species Timema poppense. The sequence goes on along the minus strand of CABFOV010007185.1, from coordinate 19,437 downwards.
AACATAGTTTTGTGTTCATTCCAGTACACAACAAACTCGTGTAACGTTGAAAGTTGTGTCTATATTTAACCTAAGCGTAACAGCTGATTGATTGGCAATATCTCGGTTACCTTGGCAGTCCCCTTTAATGTCTCTATGGCTTTCCCTAGTTTACAAAAAGTAAACTAAATCTCTCTTTTTGCGGCATATTAATTCAAGCCATTAGGCTTCTTTTTTTTATAGTCATTTTTAAATTAGCTTTATACAAAATAATTAAAATCTGACATTAAATATTTATTATTTTGTATCTGAAACCCGGCATATCCAAAAAAGACTAGCCATTTTTTTTTCAGTAGCTTAACTGCTAAATAGGTTAAAGGTTTTAGATAAGTAAAAACTTTATTTTTTAAGAAATACTAATTTAAAAAAAAAGTCCAAAAAAATATTTCAGATTCGTTTAAGAAGAAATGATAAATTTATTTTTATTGTGTATTTAATTTTGTTATATTGAGTAACTATTTAAATACTGTATGTACATGCATATTACAAAACAATTAACTTACCTAGTATTATTAATAAAGTATTAATTTCATATCCAAAATGATTCGAGTCTTATTTATTCCAGTTAGGCCTATAAGAGGTTTTACTGTATATTAAAAAACCTCAACAAAAGACAGAACTGATAAAAATGCAGTCTTATTATTGATCCAATTTTCAAACTAATGGACCATGGAAATGAATTATTTCTTCAACTTCTGTATCTATTAGTATATAGCCTGCTAGTTACCCATTAATATAAAGATAAAATTGCTCTAGATTTTTAATGGTGACCCCTCGTTATATTTTTCTAAATGAGTTATAATAATTAATAGGCTCATTTACAAATAGAATTAAAAAACTTACAAACTTTAATTTCTGTGAACTTGAGAAAATCTTAAGCACATTTTAAAACTATAGTAAGCTAATTTATTTATAAAGCGCTATTAAAATATAAAACTGGTTTTTTATACGTATTATAAAAATAAGGGGATCAACTAATAAATAAAATTATAATCTAATTATCTAAATGGTTGCTCTCCTAGAAGTTTTGCTTTTACAATAGCCTAATGTGTTGTTAAAGTGTGTACAAACAATAAACATGTACTAATAATATATTGGAATAAATATTTGGTTTGAATATCTCACTTGCAAACAGGTTCAAATATTTGTTAGAAAATTACATCTTGAAATAGTTTAATTCAACTTAGGACCTCTGGTCTCGTGTAGTGATGTTCTACAAAAATGTATTTCATGCTAATATAGACAAAAAGAATATTTAGCAATCAGTGTATTATTATTATTATTATTATTATTAGCAGCACCGCGTCTTACTACCCGTTCGGGTTATATGCACTTACACTAATGTGTAATGGTGGGATGATTGTGAGATGAAATGAAGGACCTACAGTTTAACGTAGGATCCGAACCACGGTGGAGGCCTGGCATTCCCCACATTCACATGGTTTGGTAATCAGATAAATCTGTGCCGGGACCGAGGATTGAACCCCGGCCGCCAGCACAGAAGTCTGACACCTTACCCCCATAGACCGCCAGGTCACCTTAGCAATCAGTGTAAAAGTTACAGTCCAAACCCGCTTTCAAGACGAACTAGATCGGACTAGGCCAAAATGATACATTCTGTTGCTCGTAGGTTAAACCGATATCGGCTGATGTTTTTAAGCAATACTAGTTTTTATTCTTCTCAACCCCTACAATGAATCGACCTTGACAGGTTTCATCATTCACAGTTTGCGCCCAAATGTTGTCACCTAACCTAACCTAACCTAACATGGTTTAGCCTAATAAAATTGTAGGCTATACTAATTTATCTTAAGAACCAGGTCAAAATTTCAGGATTAACGAATTTAAACCAGGTTTAGGTTAGATTATCTAACAATATTTGTGTGGGAACTGTGCATGATGAAACGTATCCAAGGTCAACTCATCGTAGGGGTTTAAGAAGGATGAAATTGCTTGAAAATATCAGGCTATACCGATATAGTTTACAAGCATCAGGATGTATCAATTTGGCCTAGTCCGATCTAGTTTGTCCTGAAATCGGGTTTGGACTAAAACATATACATATTTTAATATATATCCATATATTTATTTTTGCAGACCTGTATTTTAGTGCCTGTTTGATAACAATTCCAAGATTTATACTATATTATCTCAGGGAACAGGAAGAATGGTGGGTATTTTAAGGAAATCCACAAGCATTATCATGAAGGGAATATGATAAAAACAATTGTGGGGGGAAAAAAAAATCACCCACTTGAGATTCACAATCTGGCCTTTTAGGCCCGAGTAGAAAAAATTAAATTACTAAATCTAACCTTACCGGGAACATAATGTCTTGTAAAGTATAATATGATATATTAAATATATGTATAGTGTTTTTTTTTAATTTAATTTTGTTGCTCAAAGATTGTCGCACAGAGAAGATTTAATATATTATGCCCTGCATCTGAGGTCAAATATAATTCTTAATATGTCACGTTCGCAACAGGGCTGTCGGTGAGGAGGATAATGGCGTTGCTATTTTGAAGGGTGCTTTTAACTAAAATAAGTTCCCACCTTTCCTTCAAATCCTGGCGGCCGGGGTTCGATCCTCGGTCCCGGCACAGATCTATCTGATTGCCAAACCCTTCCTTCACCTCTGACAAGACTTCTTGTGAATGTGGGGAATGCCAGGCCTCCACCATGGTTCGGATTCCACGTTAAACTGTAGGTCCTCCATTTCATCTCACAATCACCCTACCATTACACATTATCGTAAGTGCGTATAACCCGAACGGGTAGTAAGACGCGGTGCTAATAATAAT
>CABFOV010007185.1:0-13324 GCA_902141375.1 Timema poppense | reverse complement strand
TCTTTTTTTTTTTTTAATAATATTAACTAACAAATTTTAATTTGAACTAACTTAATTTACATGTAAGCCTAGTTGTCCACTAAACTCTTATTTACTCATCACCTTGTATTTTAACAGTTTGTAAACTTTTACATTTCCTTTTAGTTAGGGATGATAAATTGCCACTTATAAAATTTAATTATTTTTTTTTGTGTGTCGATTGTGGCGTCATTGAATATTAGGAACCAGTAAACAGATGTTTTTAACCTATACAGACAATTATTGTGATTCAAATAGCAGCTCACAATCCAAAGGCGTTTTTCATTTTTTTTTGTGTTATGTATTTTATTACCATTATTATTTGTTAAATATGTCCATTTTTCTAAATTATTTTATAAAGTCATTATAAATCAAATCTGTTAAAACAAAGAAGAAAACAAATTATCAGATCTATGTTTGAATAAATTAAGAGATTAAAAATAAAAAAACACCCCTTTCCCTTTCTTTATTAAAATCTGCAACAAAATATAGCATAGGATCGCAAGGGTCAAGTTTGGGGACGTAGGTAGGGAAAAAAGAGGCAAGTGTTTTTTGCACTTTTTATAGTGATACAATTTTTTGGCCAAAATAAATAAAATATTTCTCCAGTAGAGACATTCAGTTCAATTTCTTCCCACGGTGATATCAACATTTGTTGAATATCTTGTCAAGGATGTCCTGGAATTTAATGACAACTTTTTCTCTTCATTTTAAAAGTTTCTCATCTAATGTCACCATGCTCATGACAGATATTCAACAACTGTTGATATCACCGTGTGAAGAAAATTAAACTCTTTGTTTCTACTGGAGAAATATTTGATTTATTATGACCTAAAACCGCAAAAACACTTGGCTTTCCTTGCGTCCCCTTCATCCTCACCATAAGAGCGACGACTTCTAGCTAATGAATACCTCAACACTATCTTTTTGATGAATGAAATGCGACATCAATGAAGTGGCGGCGTTCTTGTTAGGTTATTATAAAAAAAAAAGTGTCCAAGGTTTATAGCATTACTAGACTTGTCTCATTAAGTAAGTGGACCATTCATCCCCGTTTTTTTGGGGGGGACAGTCTTCAAAATAAGACTCACTGGTATGCTGCCTTAGTCCCAAATTTGTTTAGAAAAAATATTAAATTAAAATGTTTAGTTAAGTCAATAGAGTGTATGTATATACACCCATTTTTTTAAATCACCGTGGCTTACCACCTGTTCAGGTTATACGCATGTATGATAATTATTCTAATGGGGTAGGGATGAGGAAGGAAGTATTTTAGAGATAATCTACCCGCATTTGTGTGGAAGGAGAAAGGGAAACCAATTAGAAAAAAACCCACCCTCAATAGATCCGACCAAGATTCAAACCCCAATTTCCCCTGTTCAAGCCATTCTAACATGAGAGTGATGCCTTGGACTAAATAAGACACTGAAGATGGTTTTAATTGTATAATCTGGCAACAATGCACATAATTATAGCCGACAAGAACTTCTCAATCATTCTGAACTTTTTATTTTCCTTAACTTCCGCCTCTTTCATTTCATATATATGTTTATGTGAAAGGGTTTAACTTCTATATTTCTCTAATCCAAATCTTAAATTTCTTTCAAACCTCAAATACAAACGTGAATCCATGCCTTTTAAAAAGGTACAATTTTAACAATGTAAAAATATTTAAAATTGAATTTGAAAAAGTATTGTTAAAGGGTACCACTGACAAACGTTATTTTTGTTTGTCATGTATAGATCATACAAAATCGAGAGAAAACTTTTCGAGTAAATCAATTATATTAATCAATCTTGTCCTTTTTTATTTGTGATTTTGTTATTTTCCCAATTAAAAAAGTTACACAAGTCTATGTAATGCAATGTTTCTCTTTTAAAATACTTTAAAAACAAGTGTAAAAAGAAGTTGTTACTGATATATTAATATTCTTAGAAACTTTGCAATAAAATGGTTCATTTTATGAAATAATACAGACCCTTAGAAATACACAATTTAATGATAAATATACTTTCCATCAGTATGGTTGCATTTATGTTCATTTAAAAACTATTCTTTCAAACCTTATATAATACTAATATATTTTATCTAGGTATTTTAGCTGCCATTTTGATAAAAACAATAACTCAATGAGTCGGTGTTAGTCAAGTAAAACAAAAGCCTATAATTTTTTTTTATAAATAACATGCATGATAAAAAATATATATTTAAAAGAAAGGGAAAATATTAAATTTATGATTCCATTAATGCTTACAGTAAAACCTCTGTTAACTGAAATAAAGGGGGCTAAACTCAGATATGAAATTAATACCCCTCTGAAGAGTTAAAAGGTAAACAATATTATAAATTATATAGGCCTACTTAACATATGTAGTTAAAGAAAAGTATTCTTTGTATACATGTACAAACATTATATAAATAAATGGTTATACAATATTTAACAAAGTTACACACACAACAAAACTAAATTTATCATTTCTTCTTAAGAACGTTTTGTTTCGACTCTATAATATCTTAACAAATGGTAGTTTTACTGACGTGAAACCTTTATTTGGTAGGTCAACTACTGAAAAATACATTAATAACAATGAAATTAGCCAGTTTGGATATGCCGGGTTTTGGATATTAGTGGTGCAGATATGGGTGGTTTTTTTTCGTGTTTTTTTCCCCCCCTTGTCCTACCCTATTTTTTTTTAAATAGAACTCATCATAAACAATAAGCCCTATATTGATAAATGTTTACCATCTTTAGCGCAGAGTCATTGGCATGTTTTTTTCCCCAATGAACTAAGAATTCCATACAGTACCTAATTCGGTGTCCACACGGTCTAAGGTGTCACTCTCACAATAATACTATACTGATGATGGGGAGATTGAGGCTTGAATGCTGGTCCGACGGAACGAGGATGGATTTACCTGAATGGTTTTCCACTCTCTCTCTCCATCCAAATTGCAAGTACATTTTCTCTAAATTCGACCTTTCTCATCCCTAAAACTTTAGTGTGATAAGTTTATAGGTATATAACCCGAAAAGTAGGTGACCTGGTGGTCTAGGGGTAAGGTGTCGGACTTCTGTGCTAGGGGTCTGGGGTTCAATCCTCGGTCCCGACACAGTTTTATCTGATTAACAAACCCTTCCTTCACCTCTGACAAGACATCTTGTGTATGTGTGGAATGCCAGGCCTCCGCCGTGGTTCGGATCCCACGTTAAACTGTAGGTCCCTCATTTCATCTCACAATTACCCTACCATTACACATTAGCGTAAGTGCGTATAACCCGAACGGGTAGTAAGACGCGGTGCTAATAACAATAATAATAATAATAATATAACCCGAAAAAGTAATAAGATGTAGTTAAAAAAAAGTTTTGTGTGTGATTTATGGTATTGTCAAAAAAAGATGTATACTCGGAAAAAAAATTTTGAGTTTCTAGGAGAGTAAGGGGGGGGGGCTGGATGATTTGTAATTTCTAAATTTAAGCTAGTTTATAAATTGTGTGTCGATACAATGTCGGTTTCAGTAGCCAATGTGTCACCTACATTCTTTAAAAAACAAAAAATAAGATTTTACACACAGTGGAAAGTATATTTTGAACTTAGGCTCCTGTTGAGGATTAAAATAACTTTTCTCATATATATATATATACATAGGAAGAAGCTTTTGGAAAATATACATTTTTTGCAGGTAAAAACATTTTACTGTTGTTTTGTAGGTAATGATAGAACGGTGTGGCTATATATTTCTCTGATTTTTCCAGAAAACAATTAAAAATGTTAACAGATTTTTTTATTTTTTTTAGCATGCGCTCGACTGGGAGTCAAACTCTGATAAACCTGTCATCAGTTGTCCAGTCTAACACGAGGGTCTCGCCTCTTAGATCATGCGGACATCGGAGCAGGTATTTGCTTAATAAACTCTTTTAAACCCATTTTTAAATTTACTACCTATATTACATATATAAAAAAAATCTACTTAGTATAACAATATTTGTATGATGTAAAAGATATTTCTAAAGTAATCCGTGGTATTTTAAACATTATATATAACCATCTCACTTTAGCGTAATGCCATTTCTAGGCAATGCATCTCGTTAACATGTTAGAAACAAGATTTCTAACTTGATTCGGTGCGAAATTAATAGTTTTTATAGAAATGTCATTCTATCTTGACATGTCATAAGTTTAATTACCTAAAAAAAATTCTGTTCTTTTAGCCATAAAGAAATTCCCTGACTTTTCCAGGTTTTCCTTAATTGTGGCCATCTTGTTATAAATATAACAAGAATATATACATGGGTATATATATATAAATATACATTTTACAAGAATGTAATATTATCAAAATAACTCGATATCACATGAGTTGACATATTAATGCGGCCGCCTCGGTCATCTAGAAAGTATCAATCAACGTCACGTCACTCAACTTATAATATATAATGGTTTGTGTCGGTTTCTGAAACTACTTGTCTATTTGGTCGGTTTAGAGGTAAAATTCATTAAGTGCATTATTGTTTGAAATAAGTTTATATGTGTGTATGTGTTAAAATTTCAAGATCTATAAGAAGAGAAAATTATTAAGTGTGTAAACTTATAACTATCTATTAAAAAAAAAAAAAAGAAATCATCAAACACAACATTGAAATAGGTAAAAGTCATTATTTACTTAACATATCGCCAAACATTGAGAATGTTACTTATCGAGTTTTACCTCTAAACCAACTATTTGGTCTAAGCTTATACTCCTTTTCACCCTTCACTCACAAACACCTTTTATCATGTCAATAAGAAAGAGGTGAAAAAAAATTAGGAAACTTATCATCTCATCGGAAGGTAAAAAGGAAAGCTCGCTGTTAGTTCTCAAATATCAAACAATGACTGTATTTGTTAGAGGAAACTTCTTATCTTAAGGTAAAGAGGAAAGCTCGTTGCTAGTTCTCTAATATCAAACAATGACTGTATTTGTTAGAGGAAACTTCTTATCTCAAGGTAAAGAGGAAAGCTCNAGGTAAAGAGGAAAGCTCGCTGCTAGTTCTCAAATATCAAACAATGACTGTATTTGTTAGAGGAAACTTCTTATCTCAAGGTAAAGAGGAAAGCTCGCTGTTAGTTCTCAAATATCAAACAATGACTGTATTTGTTAGAGGAAACTTCTTATCTCAAGGTAAAGAGGAAAGCTCGCTGTTAGTTCTCAAATATCAAACAATGACTGTATTTGTTATGAGGAAGGCTAAATATAGAGCCCTTTTTTTAAAATTGAAATTAGTCTCATAGTTTTGTGAATATGATTAAAAGGTCGTTGAAAATGAGAGCTAGATGTGACATTTTTATACAGTTGTTTTTTATTAATAAAACTGAAAATATAGGGTTAAGGAAAAAAAGCCATGTTGTAATATTTCAACTTTATTTTGGCGTGAACCATATTTTGAAATGACACACCATATAATTAAATTTTTTGCTAGAGTTTAACGTCCCCATGGCAATTTCTCTGTGGCCTCCACGTAAAGTAGTTTTTACTAACTTTGTAACTGTCCTTTCAACCAAAATCCTACTTTAATAACTCTAGGGACTAATGTTTCCCTTGGTTATAAGTTTTTAATCAAAATAACATTAAACCAATGCCGTTATTTAAAAGTGGGTCCTCGATTGAACTAGTGTTTGTGATTGGAAAAGATCAAGTTACAAATTTTGGAAGAAATATACCGATATCGGACTCGCATCGAAAGAATAAGGGATTTTTTAAATGAATAGGGGCCTAAATTGTATTTTTAGTTATTTTATGTTAAAAAAATATTAATTATTTTTCTCTATTTAGATATTTAGAAACTTTATAAATTAAATCACTAATAATAGCCATGATACAATCATAATATTGTAAAATATTGCTCTATTCTGTTTCTAGCTCATTTCTGAGCGAAGCCTAAGAAACTTTTACTCAAACCACCAGAGTGTGGGATTTAAGAAACAGGGTTGTGGAGTCAGTACGCAAAGCGTCCAACTCAGACTCGGCTATTTCTCTACTGTCCAGACTTCTTTCATAAGTGGCTAAAATATATTAATTAGTAATAACAAATATATTGCGGTAACATTATCTAATACAGATGACTTCATGGGAAGTTTCTATGGCATTGTGAATTTATATTTAAATAATTACTTAGGTACTTTTGTCAATCCAAATTACACACATTGGTCTTAAACAATAAATAGGTATAAAATTAAGGTAATATATTTACAATATATTGTTATACGTGTTTTTACGTGGAAGCAGAAGTCTGAACATTTTTACCGAATCCAACTCGGCCCGAAATTGCTTCCAGTTTCCACAGCCCTGGCTAGAAGTATTAGATTACAATACATACAGTAGCCCCGTGGCTTCTTTGGTGCTGACTGACAGCTCACAGCTGACAGTCAACATTTAGCTATATACCTAAATTTTAAATGTCAGAAGTGACAGCTGTTAAACACATGTTTTTGCGGATCATCTGGTTTGGCGTAAGGATACGTAATTTGGTCTGGTAAATTTTTAAAGCTGTCAGTCAGCACTAAAGAAGCCATGAGGCTACTGTACATTACAAACACATGACAGTTTCTTTGAATACTAATCAATTGCCGGGACTGTTTTAAGTACCTATTCGAGTGAAATTATCAGGTAAAGAAGTATTTGTATCGAAAGGAAAATATTGATATTATTTAGGTAGGTAGGCCTAGTGATGAGTAAGGAATAGTTTAGGGCAGGGGTTCAGTTATCAGATTTTCTGTGCGATACTCCTATAGGCCTACCCAATATTAAAAAAAAAATGCCCAAATTCAATTTGGTGGTATTATTCTTTAAAGAAAATTGTCAATTACATTACTAGCTTGTATTCTTTTAAATGTAAGAATACAAAATTAGAAAAAAAAATTACAAAACTGAATGAGAAGGAATTAGAGTAGACGTTATTTTTGTTGTACATGATCGTATGTGTGGTTTGTTCATAATGGCGAAACATGTGTTTTCTAGTATGATTTATTCGATTCTTTAAAATGCATATAATTATACACTACAGTAGACCCGTGGCTTCTTTGGTGCTGACCGACAGCGGACGGCTTTGGAAAGTTACCAGACCAAATTATCTATCCCTACGCCGAACCATATGATCTGCAAAAACAGCAGCTGTCACTTCTTGACGGTCAAAATTGAGGTATATATCTAAATGTTGACCGTCAGAAGTCAGCTGTGAGCTGTCAGTCAGCACCAAAGAAGCCACGGGGCTACTGTAGGCCCTATAAGTTTTAGTTTTCCCTTATAGCTGCGACGCCACAGAACTAGACCGGCAACGACCCAGGGTGTGGTGACACACATTTTGGTAACCCCTGGTTTATGAAAATGTAGGATATTCACATTTGTGAGGTGGAAGGGTAGTAAACAATTTAATAACACCCCCTTCCTCCTTATTTCAGTCTGGATTTTCATAGGAAGCCTGTTATTCGATAACGGGGAAAACTGATATTGCTACAATAGCACAGGGCTGGAGTAAGAAAGAGGGGGAGAAGAAAGAATCACATTGTATTTAAATTATTAGTGTGATTAGGTAATGATGTGGAGGTAAATTAAATACATTATTAGTAGTAGTATTATTATTATTAGCACCGCGCCTTACTAACAGTTCGGGTTATACGCACTTACGCTAATGTGTAATGGTAGGGTGACTGTGAGATGAAATGGAGGACCTACAGTTTAACGTGGGATCCGAACCACGGTGGTAGGCCTGGCATTCCCCACATTAACAAGTTGTGTTTAATACTAAATTAAATATAGTAATTGGAAGCTCTTGATAATTTTTTTTTTTTTTTAGATCAACTTTATAATTAATAGTCTAAATCGAATCGAACATTTAGAGATTGCCGATGTTGAGTGTCTTTCAAACATTGTTGTTTGGTGATTGAAAGTGGGTTTACTAACAGGGGGTTTAGGTATACCCTCACTTAGGATTTTAATCCTTATTTTCCCCACATTTTTTGGCAAAAAAAAATCAAATATTTCTCCAGTAGAAACATAAAGTTTAATTCTCTTCACACGGTGATATCAACAGTTGTTGAATATCTGTTGAGGATGTCCTGTAATTCAATGACAACTTTTTCTCTTCATTTAAAAAGTTTCTCGTCTAATGCCGCTATGCTCGTGACAGATATTCAACAACTGTTGATATCACCGTGTGTGGAAAATTAAACTCTCTGTTTCTACTGGAGAAATATTTGATTTATTTTGATCAAAAGTATGTTTTGATATAAAAATTGTAAAAAAACATGTTCTTTGTGTTGTGTCCCCTTACATCGCACCTTAACAAGGATGTGATTGACATCCTTCAACCGTTAAGGATGTTAGAATTGTTCAGAGAGGCGTGTCCTTATCAAACGTGAGGGATATAAGGGTGAGAAACCAAAACTTCCCAAAGTGCAATAAAAGAAGTGTGTCATATTAGGAATAGATCCAAACATTAGATATGTCGGACATTATTCACCTCAAGTGTTTGTTAATGTTTGCAAATTGTATTCGACATATTATAAGCATTTAATGTTATCACAAGTACAATTTGTTAATTTTATAGTGCCCATAGTTTCCTATTCTATTGGTTTTTTTTACCTATTGTATGAATAAGAGGCTTAACGCACCTATTTCGGCTTTGGCTTCTCTTTTTCATATAAAGCCTATAATATAGATTTTCCGCTGAAAGAGAGATTTCAGTTTTATAGAAATTTTAAGTTGTGGCAAATGCCTACTTATTTAGCGTACCTACAGTAGCCCCGTGGCTTCTTTGGTGCTGACTGACAGCTCACAGCTGACTTCTGACAGTCAACATTTAGGTATATACCTAAATTTTGACTGTCAGAAAGGACAGCTGCTAAACATATGTTTTTGCAGTTCATATGGTTCGGTGTAGGGATACATAATTTGGTCTGGTAACTTTTCAAAGCTGTCAGTCAGCACCAAAGAAGCCATGGGGCTACTGTAGTACATACAAGTACAACCCGAATTGGTAGAAGATGCAGTGCTAAAAAAAAACTTATCGCAGAGGTAATTTAGTATATATGTAAGGTATTTGTTTCTGAACTCTTTAGATCGGTAGGTATCGTGTCTGTTAATCTAAGGTTTCTAGTTTGACTCTTGGCAGGACCAAAATAAGTGATTAATGAATAAATTGGGACCCTCACGTGGATATTAATGAATTTAAGACAGAATAACATATACACCTACTTAGTGTAATGGTATGTACTAAGACCATTTTTATATGAAGGACCTTATCTGATAGATAGAAAACATAATAGATCTACTTTCATGTATTCATACTTCAAGTATTGTTCAACCTTCATCAGTCTTTTTTTTTATAGTGTTTATTTTCAATAGGGTCTACCTATAAAATAACATAAAAATATAATAAAATGTTATCATTATTGATGGCCCAAAAAAATAATTTGAATTTTCTAAAAAGGCCCTTTTTATTAAATCGAATTGTAATGTGTGTCAATAGGCGCAGCCTATTTACTTAATATCAAATTAAATTAATTAGGCTTTCAAAAAGATATACATTTATCAATTTGTAAACTTTGTGTTTTTTATTTTTCTGTAGTTAGTAGGATAATAAAAATAAAGCATCATATAAATATTACTGTATTAATTTAGTATTGATAATTACTTGTTTTACTTAAATGGTAGTGAAATGCAACTTAAATGATGTAGTCCATCTACAGTAGCCCCGTGGCTTCTTTGGTGCTGACTGACAGCTACCAGCTGACTTCTGACAGTCAACATTTAGGTATATACCTAAATTTTGACTGTCAGAATGTGACAGCTGCTAAACACATGTTTTTGCAGATCATATGGCTTGGCGTAGGGATACATAATTTGGTCTGGTAACTTTTTAAATCTGTCAGTTGTCAGGTGTGAGCTGTCAGTCAGGACCAAAGAAGGCATGGGGCTACTGTACCTAGCATGATCCATTTAGACTGAACCTACGTGTTGGAAGGTGGCCGATTTTCCAGCTTTGATTAGTCCCCGATAATGTACAACTTTCTAGACCTAATTATTTAAATTGTTGATTATACTTTCATGTGTAGGTCTTTGAGGTCGGGTGGAATGGGGACACAAGATGGTCTTTGAGGTCGGGTGGAAGGGGACACAAGATGGTCTTTGAGGTCGGGTGGAAGGGGACACAAGATGATATAAGTTTTTTTGACAGTTTTTATATCAAAACATTTTATTTGGCCGAAATTTAAAAGAAAATATTGCTTCAGTAGGAATATAGTTTAATTTTCTTCACAAAGCGATATCAACAGTCGTTGAATTATCTTTTCGAGGATGTCCTGAAATTTGATGACAAATTTATTTTCATTTAAAAGGTTTGTCATCTGATGCCGCTATGTGTATGGCTGATATTCAACAACTGTTGGTATCACTGTGAGAAGAAAATTAAACTCTTATTGTGTTTGTAGTGAAGATTATTTGATTGATTTTTGGCTAAAAAAAAGGTTTTGATCGAAACTGTAAATAAATATTTTAAAAAAAAATTATAAGCTTACACAATTTGGTAGTGTATATGTGTAGGCCTATAGAATATAGTAAATCAAGGTAGTCCTAGTGGATTTCCATAAATAAATATTAGTATTTCAAATGAATTAAAAGTTTCTAAATAATTTACTGTTCTATAAACAAAGATGGTTTGACCTTAGTCTCAATAAAGAATCAAATAGCTGAAGCTATTATGTATACATTTAGTGAGGGATCACTCCACACAGATATCATATTCTGAAAATTGAAAAATGACACCTGGACACGGGTTTGATTCTCGTGTCCAAGAAGTAATTTTTCAATTTTCAGAACATATTATTCTTGTCTAACAATGCCTGCCACCATAGGCTAGGTTTTATTGTAGAGTTTAACAGAGCCAGTTAAAAAGAAATGTGATTAATAAGAACTAAATAATGATTTTATGAATGAATGAATACTGGAGAGATGAAAACCATTGTTAATATCATTTTTCTAACCAGTTAGTTTTACCGTTTCGTTTGTATGTATTTTAGATCCTACTAAATTACGTATCTGATAGCGTCATCAATCAAACGTGGATATTAATACCAACCTTCCGAAAAGGGGGTGCCAGAGTGCGGCCGTCTGCAGAGGCAAATCCTCCATCCGGACTGCCCCCGTGGGGCTCACCAAGGCGGGGGCGAGCTCGGCCTTGAGAAGTCGGGGTTTGTTGTTTGGGTCGACAAGATATTTCTTCACCTTCAGCTTAGATACGGGCGAGGAGTGCATCATGTCATAGGACCCGGACAAGTCCATGGGGGTACCGCCTCCGCCTTGCGGTATGGGCAGGAGGCGGGGTATGGGCGAGCTCGCCGGGTTGCCCTGGGCGTTAGCCGGGGGTTTACCGAGCGCCGACAACAAGGTGCCGTGAGGGGGTTCCGCCGGTTCTTGCTGATGTTTGTGACCGTGTTGTCGCCTTTGGTTCGACAGGAGGTTCAGCAAGGATTTGCACGTGACCGCAGATTTGGTGGAAGCGTTTATCGGTGGGAATTCGCTCTTGGGCGGTTTGGACGTGACCGGCGAGTGGTTCTGACCGACAGGGGGCGGCTGATGCTGTTGCCGGTGATGGTTGTAAGGGAAAGGTTGCGGTACCTGAAGGAACTCGCCGCTCCTCGCACAGACACCGTTGTTACCGGCCGGTCTGTGCTGATGCACGTTCGGGGAGATTGGACTAGTTCTCGCAGAGGACGAGTTCATCTTCTCGCCATTGGACAACTTATTGTTGGTGAGATTCTTAACATGATTGTTCGCCGCAGGGTTGGTCTTTAAATGTCTGTTACCGGGCGAGAGTGCGCCCGGTGAGTTGGGTTGCGACATGACTTTCTGCCACAGAGCCAGGGTCTGCTGGAACTCCAGTTGGTTCTTATAATCCGCCGATCTGGGTACGCCCGGAGGGGACGGGGAGACGAACCCTGGACCATAAGTATGTTGTCGGCTCGCCGGCGGAGATAGGGTTTTGGGAAGCATCGCATTCAACATGGACAGAAAGTCACTATTATTGTCACGTGACGCCAAGGCCGCAGCTGCCTCCAAGTGGCTCAGCCACAACATTTGGTTTAGTGCCGCAGTTGTGGCAGCGTCCATATCGTTGGCTAGGAGTTCCGCAGATTTCCGCTCTTGATGTTTCCTCTGCGAGTCCATGATCTCGGACGCTGCCGCCATCTGTTGGTGTTGATACCACTGCCATTCGAGGAAAGCTCCCAGCGTGCTGTTGGCCATAGCTTCCGCCTCGTTGAAACTGTTACCGGTTTTCTGAAGTATTTTCTGGAGGTGCTGCAAAGACACGACGAGTAGGTCTGGATCCTGCAGCAGAGAAGGATATGCTAAAATGTCAGGTAATCGTAGCTCAGGTCTCACGGTGAGTAACCTGGGGATCTCCCTCCCAGGGCTAGCGACTAATTCTTGAAGCCTGTCGCGAGGAACAAGAAGTGGGTCAGGAACTGTAATGTTTGGATCAGAGAGGACAGTTTTCAGTTGCGCCAGCGGGTCCAGATCATGGGGTAGTGAAGTCGTGGTGACCGAGGCGGGTTCCGATGTCAGCAACTCCAGAAGCCGAGACTTCTCCTTCCTGGTCGCTTCGGAAAACTGGTCCAACTCTTGCTTCTTGATGGTCGGTTTCACTTCGGAGCTTACTGTATGGCGGGGCGGTTTTAAAGAGAGTTTGGGTTTTCGGCTGAGCAGGTTTTTCAAAGTGATGTCTTCGACTTTTTGACACTTGGCCTTTGGCTGTTCCTGCGACTCTTCCGATGATCTCGCAAACGGTTTCTTGTCTTCGGAGCAGCTGACCGTGGGGCTCCGCACGTTTCGGTTCACCTGGGCACCAAGGTTTAAAGGCTGTACATTGTTGGCGGAGCTGTGAACAACGGGCGTTTGATGGCACTTTTTAGGGGACGAGAGAAGAGATTCTAGGAAAACCGATTTGCTGAGAGGTTTCTGTTGGTGGGCTGGCAGGAGGTTGTTGATTTGATGGTCCGAGGGTTGCGGGGAGGGTTTGGGCTGCGGTGAAGGTACGGCGGGCAGAGCTAGAGAAACGGATCTCGCGATTATTTTCTTAGGAATAAGGACACCGTCGTCTTCAGCTCTACGTTTTTTAGGTAGACTAAGATCAGTCGGTTCTGAATCCACTTCCATGGCGCTTGCTTCCCTCACACAAGTTCCCTCCTCACTCGGCCTAGTTTCGGAAGAATCCGCCTTATCAGACTCTACCGTAGAGTTATCACATTCGTTTTCGGGTGTTTGAAC
>CABFOV010007184.1:0-29950 GCA_902141375.1 Timema poppense | reverse complement strand
CAACATGTTATTTATTGGCATGCAGTCCACGGAGTCAGGCACTCCTCCCAAGGCGTGTTGGCATCACTAGTAAAGGCGCAGCACGAACCGCTCCCGGCGGCCATTTAGTGTAGAGTGTGAACATTGGCTCCCTCTTGAAAGCCCCTTAATCTATTTTGGTGTCAAAACCCTCCCTCTGCCCCCATCTATGTGGTAAATGATTTTCTTATTGACGTCATCTTAACCCTGGTGCCAATTGACCTGAATATAACGTGGCCTTGAAAGATATTGCAATGGGTTTTCCCTGATGACTCATACCTGGCAATAGTTTGACGGCTCAACAAGACAAGTCGAGACAGGAATAGATCACAACATTTAAACCGTGAGCTAGAACAAAATTGCAGTGGGTTTTCCCTGATGACTCATACCTGGCAACAGTTTGACGGCACAAAAAGACAAGTCGAGACAGGAATAGATCACGACCTTTAAACCGTGAGCTTGTACAAAAGGTCATTTACCCTGTTCATGCTTGGTGGCACATTGCCGGCTCGACAAGTCAAGACTCGTATCTGATTAGCCAACATGTAAGGGATAAACAGTTTTTTTTGTGAACAAAACACGATACTACAAATATATATTTCTTATACATTAAAGGTTTCACAGGCATACATAATATTAATTATACATTAAAGGTTTCACAGATATATACATAATATTTACTATATTCTTTTACGGGAATGACGCATATATACGTTCATAAGTTTCTATACAGTGCCTCTTAGATGTGTAAGTAAAATTATATTTAGTTCACAATCCATCATGTAATAGCCCAAATAAACGACTTGACGTGTACAGTGAGTAGCACTGATAAAATCAGGGTTTCTGGTGTGGGTTTCCACCGTAGGCTGTTCGAGATATTCGCGGATTATGTTAGCGTGTCACATACATTCATGACGAGTGTGTTGATCAAATCGTTGCAATATCATGCGACGGGTGCCGACCTAATAACACGTTGGTCGGCGGTGACGTCGATGAGGTCCCACATCTCACAAAGACGCTCCCAGCCAGGTCCTAGAAAAGCGACCCATTTGAGTCCGGCGTCTTGATTCTCGCTTATGATGACCATATTGTCACCGAACATGCGGGTCAGAGAGATTTCATGATTCATCAGACTAATCTTCTGAGGAGGCTGAGTGTTGCTGATAAACTTTGATATGACCGACTTGTAGTTGCCCAGTTCTTGCCACCCTGTACGGTTTAAAACCGCACAATTCCCTCACAATTTTTCTAGCTGGACATAGGGCGTAAAGTTGTTCTTGACGCTCATGCCGACGATGACTCGCTTGGCATCGACTTCGTCAAGTGGTAACAAAGTATTGAAAATAATGGTGATGACGAGCGGCTTCACCGACTTTGCTTTGCGGGTGAAAACATCTTGACATTACATGACGTTTGATCGATTAGACGATGGTCATGATTATGGCAGGTACGCCGTTGGGACACCTCTTTTATAGGCGCATGCTGATTGGACGCAATCTTTTGAGGGGTGGCAGAATCCTAGCGTCTTGAAAAAGTGTTGTAATATCTCACCACCTTAGCGTCGTTGCCTGTATGATTGGTGGGCGAGATTAGGATTAGGAAAGTTTTCATAGGAATGTTCTTTCTGCGATAGAGAATGTTCACGAGACAGTAATTGCCGCAAACATTTGAGGCTATGTTTTGAAGTTGTATCGTATTATGAGACGTGCGGGAAGTGTTTTTGCGTATAAATGCCAAAAGTGACTTCTTACGAGGTGAAAAACCATAGCTGTCAACATATTCTCCAACGCCGTTCTGGTCGATAAATATGGTGACCCAATGCGTACCAGGCTTGATGTGTGGATCTGTGTTGATTACGAGAGCGGCAGGTCGCGCTATTCTTGCGGGTAGTTGATCAGCAGAGAAAACAGCCGACCGTACAGAACTGAACCACGAGTTTGTTTTCAGCACTCGCCTAATGGTGTGCGGGGTGTCCATCTTCAATCATCAAATCCCGAAACCCACAAACGATGGAGGCCGAACAGAAATTCCATACATAACTATGTGCCGTGCACATGATGCGGCCCAATATAATACGATTAACCTCTGTCGTTCAGATCCACGACAGGCGTGGGCGTTTATATGGTTAGAAACCTTTTCTTTTCTTCACTCTTGATGTAGACGGTTTCTGTACATATTGTGGTACGGGAGATCGGGGATTAGAGAAGGTGGTATTTCCACATCACTACTATCCCAGGGTAAACCATGTATTTTGTTGGCGATATAGTTGGCTTGCTTTTTTAGCAACGGCTGAAGTTTCCTCGATAGCTTGTAGGGGTTTTAACACCCTATGTTGAAGTAATGTACAGTATACAGATAAAACACTCAGTTACTTGATGATAAATTGTTTGCTGTCATCGATGAAGCTCTGGAAATCTACAATATGTCCGTGATTAAAATGACGGGTGTAAGGGGCGGGAAGTCTTTTAGATTAATTCCCATTATCGGTCACGACATTTCTGTCATTGTCTATGGTGATGATGGTGGCAAACTCTCCATACACGATACAGTTGACGGTTTTGATGAGCGCTCTGGTGAAGGTCAATTCGATGCTCAGAGAACCATGGCTAGTCAAATTACATTGCAATTCTATGTGGGTGGACAGAGTAAGTGTGAGATCGAGAACCATGATATTATATCCCTTAGGAAAGGATTTCCAATGTAATGTCACCACCTTCGTTCATGAAATGGATACTCGTTCCATAAAATCATGTTAGGTAGAACAGTAAATAGTAGCCATTTGAAAATTTTTGGCTGTAACGGTTTCAAATGTACTTGTTACCCGTCCACGTACTACGAGAAATGATTAATACCATAGTTTTAGAAGTTGAACGGATTCTTGGTGGCGTCTCCGCTAAACGAAGAGTATGATATAAATCCAACGATGCATCGTTTGGGTAAATGTCCAGTGAATACTTTGTCCAGTGATTTCCCTTTGCACACCTGTAGGCGATATTGAGTGTTTTTACTTCCACGCGGGTTGTGGGATAATTTGCGGGACTGACGTTTAATGCCTCGACATATGCCAACACTATAGAAGTTGCTACTTTAACACATCGCACTAGAAGACAGGATTCAACGATGTGAATCTTAAAGTGTTGGATTTCAGGGACGGCCATAAGATTAAACGTGTCTCTTAAATGGACCAACTTGACTCTGAGTTAGGTCCCGTTCAAAAGATATTTCACTTGATTCAACACATCAGTGTGTGGATACCCCAAAAGATCCACCATCATAATTTTGTGGTGAGACTACGACGAGCATCAAATTTCCTTTTGTTGGTGGTGGTAACTTCTTCAAAGTTGCTTGAGCTGTCTGCGAACCACAGACTACAAATCAAATGTGTTCTTTGGGATTGACTGTTATAATTGAATATCATCTCAATGTATGATCTATAAGCATACATTTTGTAAAGCAGTGAGACTAGTCTTTGATTTAAAAAACACATACACCTGCGTGAATAGCGAATGAAACTAGTTTTAAATACGGGAACAATTTGATCCACCTTGATGAAACCACCACCATCAGGTTTCATTATATCCACCCTGAGAAAGAGCATAGTCTGTGAAAGATCAATATAGAGCTCACCTTGGCCGGTAACAATAAAATCAATGTGTAAATATTCGGTGAGGTAAGAGACAGGTTTGTACTAGATCCATTGTCTGCTTTCAATACTGTTTTGTATCGGTGGAGCCGGAAATATATTGAGTTCACTGCTGGCACACTCGCAGGACTGGGATGTATAGAATATATTTCAAATTAAAATATTGTCCGAATCTTTCTTTTGTCTTCTTGGTGATCTTTTTAGGTTGGGAAACGACAGAAGACTGACGTCGGTGCTTCTTACGACACCCTTTATAGCCTGATCTAGTCATCAGTGTGTCGCTTGTCTGCTGCGCCTTGTGTTTCAGATTTTCTCCAGCCTCACCAACACACTGGCGTAGGTCTTCTTTGAAAGTACGACGCTGATTGGTGATGTTGGAGAGCACGTAGATACCGGTATGAAACCTCTGTTTTCCAATGGTCTTAGCACAGATTCTCGGCAACAGTACGACGCTCTTAAAAAGACCGCTGAAAAAACTTCCTATTCCATGCTCGCGTTGATAGGAAACACCATGGTAGATCGAAGGTATTCCTGTTTCAGCCTGGTTGAAGTAGAATTTTTGGTAAGAACAGTTCATGTAGAGCAGTGTCAAAAATGAAGTTTCACGCACACTTTTCCAAACTCAAATGGTACAGGCAGTCAAACTCGCAGTCGCATATTATCAAGCTCTGATGCACCCTGAAGAGGAGCACGAGAACAAATTCCAACACGTACCGGCCAATTGGTCACACCATGTGGTTGTGAGTCCTAAAACATAAAGGTTGTCACATTTCGTGAAGTTTCTGAAACAAATAAGAGCATATTATTAATATTAGTGGGGGAAAACAAGAAGTATATTGGGAAACCGAATAAGGGTTTTAGAGCTACTTGCGGATACAATACTCTATTGGAGACTGGGTCACATCCTTCCAAACAACTATTGACACTTCTCGTTTATCCAAGCAGGGCTTTGGAACGTCAATGGCACCCTCCATGTTTGATGACGTAATTCCCATGCCCCTGGATAAGAGATTTGGTGGCCCCGGGTGGTCCGTGGTAGAAGGACTTCGCTAGCTTCCGAGAGTGTTTTTTTTATGGTAGGCATATCCAAGTCACGATGCAGAGTCACATTCTGAACGTAACAAGGTTCGTCCACAATGATTCTCAGACACTCACTATGGAACGACTGCATCCTCCTCATATACGTGCCCACCAGGTGAAGCAGGACACGTATAGTCAAGGATTGGTCTGAGCATCTGCTTCTATAGAGTCAGGCCGTTTCTTGTAGAAAGGGCGCTACGCCTGTTAATCAGTGGGCCTAGGATTCCCAGCCTTTGACGCGCCTTGTTCAGTTTCTTAGTGTAGTTTAGTCGTCAGGTCAGTTTGGTGTCCAGAACAATACCTAGGTACTTAGCACTGTTCACCCATCTGATTTTCTCTCTGAACAGTCAGAGTTGGGCCGGCCTGTACAACATTCTTTTCCATGTGAAGAGCACTGCCGTGCAATTCTACATGTTAATACTTGTCCTCCGTGTGGTCAGACAATCCTCCAACTGCATTAGGTGCGTCTGGAGTAACTTCTCCACCAGCGGCCCTTGTCACGACTCCGCTACTAGAGCCATGTCGTCCGCATGCAGTGCCAACTTGGGGTCTAGGAATTTTGGAATGTCGTTCACATACAGTCTGAAGAGTGCACTCATAATGGCAAGGAAGTATTTGATTGGACACGCGTTCTTACAAACATTAGTGGTGCTACCCCTCCGTTTGAATCCCGGTTGGCACACCGTCTAAATGTCAGGCTTATTTAATTCTGAAGGGGAAAGTTGGAATCAAATCCCTGCTGGGGTAAATTGTTGGACGCAATAGATCATCTAATATGTAGGTTTGCCACTCTTTAATTACTAAAGAACTTATTTTAAATGTGTATCTACAAGTAACCATACTATAGCCTCTAGTTTAGAAATAGACAACAAGAGTTATTTGCTTCCTTACGCTCTCTTGCTTTCTATCTCTCAAAACCACGATCATCTCACTTTGCCTGAAGAGTTTAGTTAAAGTTAGAGCTAAAAGATAGTGTTGACATCTAAAAACCGTCAATTTGACGCTCTGATGAGGGTATACGATTTTAAAACGAAAATAATTTATATTTTTTCAACGTGTTTAAGTACACCGACATAATAATTTACCGTCGAAATCATATTGTTGCTTTAGCTGGCTATTGAAAAGAAAGAGATAACTTTATATCGCGCATGATAACTTGTTTGTTGAGTTAAAGGTCCTGGGCTCGATTCCCATGCACAGGTGTCAATGATATTTAGCCGGAGTAATCCTAACTAAAATCATAAACATAGTAAACGCTGAAATACATCAAGGTGTTAAACTAACTTTTTTTTAGTAAATCGGCTCCTGAATTATCGTTAAAAACATATTAGAGCTTCGGTCTTCAAAGATCGTTCCCAATTTTCCAAGAGGACTTTCCTGTCAAGGGGTGGGGTGGGTTAATGACTCTTTAATAATGTCATTACTACCCGGGTTCAACATCTATAACAAGTTTAGAGTTAACGACTCTCGCTAAGGGTTCAATCCTCCATGTAAATTTTGACATAAAAGTTTCCACTTCCCGAGGTGTTTGACACAGGAGGAAGGGTGGTGGGGTTATGGGAGGGATGTGAAGGGATCTCACAGCTGCAAACCAATGCTGGCTGTTCAGTGCTCACACCCTACGCTAAGCGACCATCGGGAAATGTTCATGCTGTGCCCTTACTAACAATAACGACACAGTGCCCAATTCCGTGCAATGCACGCCATTAAATAAAAAACTCCCAAAAATAAGCTCCAACGCCCGTCCATATCCTACCCAGACATAAAAAAAACCAGTGCACACACATATACACCAATGAGCACACATAAAAAACCCATGCGCACATATAAAAATTAATGAGCAGATTTAAAACCAATGCTCACACATAAAAAACCAATAGGACAGAAACAATCAAGTTTGGACAGGAACTAACCAGTATGGAAGACTGGAAAGAGGGTCAAAGCGTGAGTTCAGGCGAGGGGAAAAGCCAACAGCCAATCAGAGAGTGAGGTGGCGTGGTCACGTGACGAGCTCTAGTCAATAACAGCCAGTTTTAAGGCGTCCCACCATATACTCTCACCAGCAAAGCAAATTTGATGATCTTGGCGAGAATAAGACCAGGCGAGCTTCCTTAGATTTTCAGAACTTGTGACCTCAGTGCAGCAGTTACTTTTATTTGCGGTAGTGTCCGAATGCTGATGGTGGTGAGGGGTCTTTGTGTGGGCTTAAAACTGAGATAAAATGTCAGATAGTTAAAATGGCTATTAAAATCACATGTAGTCAGGCATGTTAGATATGGTATTCTGCGCAAGATTGTCTGATGTGAAGTGATGTTTAGAAACTATGAACACCATGAGATTTGGCTCAAGTTATAGTTCACTATTAATTTGAAATACATTAAATTTATTAACACAATAATATTAAAAGTAAATAAATAAAAACAAGCTGCCACTTAAAAATGTTATTGTAATATTTAGTTGTAAATATATTATAATAGCTATAATAATGATAATAATAATAATAATTATTATTATTATTATTATTATTATTATTATTAAAAAGTATTTAGTCGTTCGATACTTGCAGGTTCATCTAAATAAAGCTATTAAGTAAAATATAAAAATCAAACTCTTGCATTTAATAGGTTTAGAAAATCAGATACAGCTAACTTCATTAGTTAAAACATCTTTTAAAGGAAATAAAAAATTGTTTTTTAAAATCAAAACACTATTAGTATCAGTATTGTTGGGATTAAAGTTGTTAGCAAAATTCCTATGATTTATCCCCCCTGAGTACGAGCAAAGACGATGAAAACCCGTTTATTTTATAAAGATCATTGTGTTATGACAGTGAACGAAATTGCTGTTGAATTATTATTGACTTAAAAATATATAACATTTTGGAAAATGTCATATTTAAATTATTATTTGTAATGTCAGTGTGGCACCGAAATCACGTTCATGAGGCACTTAGTGGATGCATCTAGCGTTTATGATCACTTTTAACAAGGGTTTCTAAAGTAGGTATGTGAACGTTGGATAAGTTACTACTACTAACAAGTGTAGAAACTTGTGTACTGTCGCTTTTAGTTAGCGACAACCAAACGAGCCAAGAGAGTAGAAGAATGGAGTTGTTGCGAAAGAAGATAATCCTACGCGAGTCTTGTTTACACTCAGCAAGGGGAGGGGAGGGTCAGTCTACAACCCGAGATTTAATTAAATTTGTCCAGTGGGTCTAGCGGTGTTTGTATTAGGGGCAGTGGGGATGGGGCGAATTTATAGGGTAGGGGGCGGGATGTACCACCCTTTGTTTGTTTGTAGTAACTGCTGTAAGACACTCATTCCAATTTGGTTTGAATACATATATCTATATACACGACACATTGCACACTGGGCATCGTTTATAAACCCAATTATATATATCGTTCCACTTATATTTGATAGTTCCAGTACAGACTTTAAGAATTCACTTGAAAATCTTTGTTTATTATCAAATGCAAGTTATAATCACTATCAGGCAATCCTGTAGTACAATTTCAAATGTTAAGACTGGGATACCGGATATTTAAATTTAAGAACAAACGTTAAATTCTCTCCCAGTATGACCAACCGATCATCAAAATAATATCCTTCATTTATTGGAGGCCTATTATAGAACTAAATATGTCTTTATCCATACAACTTTTACAACTATGCAAGCTACAATATATAAGTCTAGTCGTTTTAGTAGGTGTACAATTCTACAAAGAATCTTAGGTTTTGTTTCTGAATTAAAAGTGAGAGGTGGATGTTATTATGTATTCTGGATTGTTATTTTGAGAGATCAGTGTGTTACCTCAATTCCTTCAAGATCACCCATTCAATTACCAAAATGGTACACCCTAGCATGAACTTTACAAGAAGTGTAATTAACAGAGGGCCTAGACCTGATATAATATGAATTAATTTACATTAGGATTTACTCATACACACACACACACACACACTCAGTTTGGTGTAACAAACAAAAACATACTGTTCAGGGTAAAATCAGGTATTCATGCACACAGTTTTGTTGTAATGAAACGATTGTACTACGTTGACAGTCACCGCAATATAAATAGTTATTTATGGCCTCAAGTGGCAATCCTGTAGAGGCAGTCTAGAATTAAGGCTGAGATTTTGAAGAAGCTGAGCAGGCGAGTTTGCTAGCCCCGCCACTGGATTATTTCTATAATCAAGAAGGAAAAACGTGAGCTCACCACAATTGTATTGCGGCTTTTTTTATCATCAATCTAACCATTCTAAACGCATTGTCAGCCAAACCATTGCTACGGGGATAGGGAGGACTGGAGATTACTAATTCGGTGTTTCATGATCGAGAAATTTTGAATTCGAGTGATCGAAAAGGCTGGTTGTCATCCATGAATTTTTGAGAATTTCAAAACGGCCTTCTAAACCTCAATCCAGTGCGAATGATATTCCATAAGAACTAGGTAACTTTTAACACTATAGCTATTACGAAAAATAACGGCTACTTTTACAAAGAATAACTCAGGGATATTTGAACAATCCTATATAAGGATCTTTTTAATTAGTTCATATGCAAACTTAAAAATTAATCATTCGTGGACATGATTAAACATAATACATATTTCTTATTTCATATATTAGAAATGCGAGCAATTTGAGACGATACTGTTTCATTGTTGTGATTAAGGCCAGATTTGATTCCCGTGATCAGGAGTTATTTTTCAATTTTCAGAATATCATAATATATTGACAAGGTCATTGAGTGCGTCCTTACCTTAAAAGTTTATTTTAACTTCAAATTAATTATAGGTTGCATTAAGTAAAATATCTTGGTCATATATAATATGATACATTTAGTATGAGTTCAGATGATATCAAAATTCAGGCTATAGTAAATTTGGAAGAACCTAAAGATAAGAAGGAGTTACAAAAAATGTTGGCCATGATAAATTATCTAAGGCTATAAATACAAAATAGGTAATGTACTTCAGCACTATTTTGGGAATTGATAAAGAAATGATTAATTATGGATAAATAGATAGTATGATTCTTTAAATATAATCAAAAAGATGATTTTTGCCAAACCAGTAGTTTTAAATTTCGAATAGACCAAATCAATTGATACAAATTGATATGAATCAAAATGGAGTGGGCAGTATTCTACTTCAATAAGGCCGGTTAGTTGCATTAGTTTCTCGTTCATTGACTGGTTGTGAAACAAGGGCCAGCCAAATTTAAAAAGAATTTCTAATAATATATAACGTATGTAATAATTTAATTTGTGGTAGATTAGTTATAATTCATTCAAATCGCAAACTAATTGAGTTAATATTGAAGAAGGGTATGGCTAAAGGTAATTCTCCACGCTTGCAAATATTTAAGTAAACTTGTTTGAATATAGACGAAATGTTGGTTTTAGGCTTGGTTAGGAACTGTAAATTTGTGATTTAAGATATTTTGTGAAATAAGCTTTGAGTAATGACTTTAAGAATATGTCCATACCCTTGATTTGAACTAAACGAGACAAGAAGAATATATAATCACGGTAATAAATTATTTCTCAAGTTCAGTGCTATTGCGCCCAAAACCCTTTGATAAAATATGCTAAATCAACACCATGAAGATCATCTGGAAGCAGCTAAAGCC
Source organism: Timema poppense (assembly GCA_902141375.1). Classification (NCBI taxonomy): domain Eukaryota; kingdom Metazoa; phylum Arthropoda; class Insecta; order Phasmatodea; family Timematidae; genus Timema; species Timema poppense. The sequence goes on along the minus strand of CABFOV010007184.1, from coordinate 19,572 downwards.
CAACACTGAACAAAAAAAAAATTGGATTGACCACAAATTAATGATGTCATTATAAGTTTGTTAAAAATTGTGTAAGATTTAAAGAATTAGGTCTAAATAATAAAAAAGAATGTATGAGTTTGAAATAATTTCCTGATCTTTCACATTGAAAAGTTGCAAATAAAATTTTAGCGTTTTTAGGACAGAATTATTATATTGAAATTGATTTTTCGAACATGGCTGTAGAGGTCATTTTGTTGGAAAAAATTACATCTATTTGTGGCATAAAAGCCTTTTAAAGAATGTTTTCAGTTCATGGCATTCCGTAGAGATAATTTTTGATAACATGCCATTTAACTACATAGAGTTTATTAAATTGGCAATAGACTGGAATTTAAAGTTTGGGAAATGCAGCCCACACCCAAGGACAATTGGCCTGACAGAGTGGACTGTGCAGGTAGCCAAAAATATGTTAAAAAATTGTCATGACTTACAAATGGTCTCATTGGAATACATAAACACGCCTATAATAGGGCCTTACAGAACATCCTCGAAGCTTCTTAATAGTAGGAGACTATCGTCAAAACTACAAACTAAGGAAAACTTGACTCAATATAAGAAGGAAAAATAAATCCATTAAGACTACTAATTACAACTGGGACAAAGAGCAAAGATAGGTCATAAACTAATTTTTCATAGATGAAGAAATGAAAAGTAAAACTGTGAAAATCAAGGTAATACCCAATGTGTCCATAGATAGTGACCACAGGTTGTTGGTGACAGACATAAAGAGATAAGAATGTTCGATAAGGGTAGTAAGAATATAAAGGAGATTAAAGGTATGGAGGAAACATAAGAGGAAAGAGAGCTGTACTTAAGAAAGGCAGAAATATTAATGCCAAAGGATGAGCTGCAATATTGTACAGGAGGAATGGAAAATATTTAAGAAAATATTGGTGGGATCTGCAGAGGATGTATGTGGGATGACAAATGATAGGATAAAATGGAAGGAGTCACCCTGATGGAGCTACGGGCTGAAGGAAGCAGCGAAGAATAATAATAAACCATTCAAGAACACTAATAAAAATAGGAATGAAGGAACAGATGAATAATATAGGGAAAAGAATAAAAGGGCGAGGTGAGTTTTACGGGAAACCATAAAGGATCGGATGCAAAAATGAACAGAATCTCGGTACAGGACGTGGAAGGAAGTATGAGGGTATTAAATAGCCAGGTAAGAAAAAGAAGGAAAGAAAAATAACAAAAGTTAGAATAGTATATTAAAAGAAAGAACGCTGAATACAGGAGAGCAAGAATAATACCTATGGATGAGATATTTTAGAAGATATTCGAACTGGAATAGGAAGGGGATGAGGGTGAAACAGAATAACAAGTATAAATAGTTGAAGAGGACGAAAGGGGGCACATATGTGTAGAGGCGGAGGACGTATTAAAGAACATGAAACAAGGAAAAGCTCTGGGTATGGATTAACTTACAATGGAAATGATAAGTGCTGCAGTATAATCAGGTATACAATGGCTGTACAGGGTGCTGAGAGTGATTTGGAAGAATAAAAAGATACTGTAAGAACATTAAAAGGAAGTTATAAAACCCATTTTCAAGAAAGGAGACAGAAAGAGGTGTAAAATATATGTGGATAACGCTCAAGTGCCACTTTACAATTATATATGAGATAATACTAGAAAATAGAATATGTAATACAATTAAAGAAAAGTGGAGAGAAGAACAGCACAGATTCAGGTAAAACAATTCTACAATGTACTTGAGCTTTGCCATACTATAGCTGATGGAGAGAAAGTATGAATTTAGGAAAGACTGGCTAATGATATTTATAGATGTGGAGAAAGCATATGATAGCGTGGATATAAATAAAGCTAGTAAATATACGGAGGAGGCTGAAGTGGAAATAAGAATTGTAGTGAGAATGAAAAGAACGTATGAAGATAATCTGGGCCGCCCAGTGAGATCAGGGGCCCTGGGGCAACGTAATTTTTGATGTCCCCAATTCACAAAAATAATAAACATAAGTTACTTGTTTATCTTCCTCTTATCAATGTTGAAGGCATCACACTTACAGTGGACTAGACAGCCGATGATGAGTTCGGAGTTTGAATCTTACTTGTGTGTACTGAGGGTGATTTTTCATAAATGGTTTTCCACTCTTTCTACATGTAAATGTGGGTACAATTAGCATAGTTAGTAGTTTGTACATAGATTATACATATAACTCAAACGGGTACTAGTGTAACACAGCTACAAATTTTTTAAATGTAATCGATTTCAACCACACCCCCTGTGGGGTCAGTACCTAAAGCAGTACCACCAAAGTTCCTACCTACCCCCACAGGAAGTGAGTTGCTAAATACAATACAAAAGACAAGTAATCACCAGGGACCTTTATTGATCTGTTCTCTACAAGCCCATCCGACCCTTGTCTCACCCGCATAATTAAAGTTAAGCCTAAAGGAAATTACTAAGATTATGCCTGGGTAAAGGCAAGAACTAAGCGAAAATTACTTATATGGCCCAAAGGCTAGTTTATTACAGTAGATATTGACACAGAAAATAATATACAATTTGGTCTAATAGACTTAAAGACAATATTGATTCTCTGACGTGTCTGACAACACAATGTTCCATACATAGAAATAATACTGAAGTTCTATAATAACAGTAAACAGTTTCAAAAAAAGGAGAATTCTATAATTATAATTGCCGCGGCTCAATGCCTACATAAGAAAAATATTCACAACAACTTGCTACTCATAGTACCCAAAGGTACAAGACATCTGTCAGCTATCGCAATAAATAAATACGAATCTCCTATGTCGTACTAGATAGCAAATACACCTACAAAGAAATAAAGACAACTGTGAACTCTCATCATAACTTAACTAGCTTCTAATTTGTCAGTTAACATAATCAAAATAGTAACAACGAACTAAATTCATCTGGCCAATAATAAATAAATAAACCAATTTATAATACGACCTATAAGAAAGTAAACAAAGCGACCCACAGTTAACGTCATCTAACCGCTAACACAATTTTATAATCAGATTCTAAACAATTCCGGACAGACGGCTACGTTTAACCAAGTTTAGAACCCTAGCCTGAAAAATACTAGCTTAAGGCCAAAGATCAAATATATAATAATTAACATTATTTACACCAAGATTTGAACCCTAGCCTTAAAAATACTAGCTCGTGTTCAAAGATCAAATTTATAATAAATTACATTATTTTCACCAAGATTTGAATCCTAGCCTGAAAAATACTAGCTCGTGGCCAAAGATAAAATTTATTCCTTTAAAATAACTTACGTTATGAATATCCTAAGGCCCTACATAGTGCCCAAGTGTGTCCTACTTCTAGATGGCATCAAAGACTGCCTGGCATTTCTAAACATATTGCTTATATCTAGTTCTGCCCAGCAGGGGGGAACATGGGCGGAAAGAATGACTTCATAATGCGGTCATAAATAGCCAATCACAAAAAACTATTCTTCCACGCTGCCTGCGCACAACACCGTTGAGACACACAGTCAAGGGGGTGGGGGTGACCACGGTCATCCGATGCACAAAAAACCACTTAGACCGGCCACCTCGCGCACGCGCTCTTAAAATGGATAGTTTTTAGTCAGGAAAATATTCGACTTAAACTTTGAGTTCCCAAACAGAGTCTATTGCAGTGAGGATGAACAAGGTCATTCCGTGGTGTGACCGTAGAATTTGTACGAGAGCCCAGCTTGACTGTTGAATGGTGAGTACAAATACGTTGTTGGTGCTTGGCTAGTCTCTATCCACGGTACAGATTTATTTGTATAAGACGATCTTAAGATGTGTACATTATATAAAAGTTAGCTTCAAAAATATTTAATCTGAACTAGTAATTTCATTTATATACTTTAGAACGTTCACTCTCATATCATCTAAGAACAATCTTTCGAGCTTTCATTGCAGCGAATTCTCACTAATATCCTCAAAACTTATTTCCTTAACAAGATCATGTCCAATGGTCAAACTTAGCGAATGGTTTAGTCTAGCCTAACCGGTGGCTGAAAGCAAACGTTTTTAAATTAAAGACAACTTACTGAAAGCGCTTTCCCCCGATGCTACTGACCCAGGTAATACTGTTAGGAGTCTTAAATAAATGCAAATTTGTCGAAAAACTTTTTCTTGACCCTTTTGAAACAAACAATTGAGTATTTCAAGGGCAGAGCTCACATTTCGACTAATACACAAGTTCGATGATCTCGGTATATTAAAAAGAGCATAATGTATTCAATGAGATCTTCTTTTTGAAGGTGCTGAGGATATGCTGCCTTCAAAGTTTTGTCATGAGTGGCTATGGCTGAGGTGTCCACATAATCTGTTGGGTTCAAAAGAGGGGAGAATTTTAATGATAACTCTGCCACTCTATCAGCCAGGTTACGTAATTCAGACAAGAACAGATATAATGTAGATATGAACACTTGCACTTTGAATCTAGTTTCTGGAGAGTCAAACTTGTAGTCAACATCTTTTTCTCATCATGGAATTTTAGTTTCTTACGAATTCTTGAGACATTCAACTCTGGCTTGATTCCAAAGTTAGAAGTGACTTCTTTTGATTCTTTAAGAAAACTTGGCCGATATTCTTTCAAAATTAGAATATCCTCCACTAGGCTCTTCACATTTTGTGTTCCCTTTTCCATTGTTAGTTTATAACTTTTAACGACTCTGTCTCTATCATCAATGCACTGCAAGACTTCGCTCCGTATTTTAGTGAAAAGGATGAATTCAAACGATTGCAACCATTCAATTAGATCTGATACATCTGCTTGGCTCTCCGGCAGCATGATAAGCTCTTCCTAAATCCTAATAACAATGCTAGAACACCTCTGTAATTTTTTGTCAGAAGACCAACAGCGTCTACTCTGTCCCAGAGGATAACATGAGTTGTATTTAGATGGAGAGTGGTATTTCGTAGTTATTCCAATAAAAAATGGGTTGAAACAAGAGAGTGTCATTTTACCAACACTATTTCTAATGGTTATGGAAATTATCATGAATAAAGTAGCTTGAAAACTCGGGAAGGAAATTATGAAAGCCATTATGTTTTATGATGATTTGATGTTATTGGGGGAGGAGGAAGAGGAAGTACAGGAATGGTTACAGAAATAAAATGAGAAATTGAAAGAGTGCGGAACGAAATTTGGCATGGAGAAATGTTGTGATAGTAATGATAAAGAAGAGGATAATGCCTAGTAAAGCTATAAATTCGGATGGAGTAGAGCTTAAAAAATTACAGAATGTAAAATATTTTGGAAGTTGGATTAAGGTGAAATGTGGAAGTAGACAGGATTTTATTTGAAGAGGACAACAGGGAGAGTTTATCAATAGGTGTGTAAGAAACCCGCAATGGAGAAGATAAGTCCCCTTGAAGTGTAAATAAGTACTCTACAATGCGTTCTTTGTATCCATTGTCATGTATGCAGCAGAAACATGGACATTTAATGTAAGAGAAACTAGAACAGCGGAGGCCACGGAAATGAATTTTGGGAGTAGTACGTTAGTTATCGTGAGGAGAAACAAGATAAGTTTCAGGGGGTTCATGAGATAGTAGAGGAAGTAAAACAGGTTTTGTATGGACAGGCATATAATGAGAATGTAGACGGAGAGGATGCCAAAGAAAATGATGGAAATGAATTATGTATGAAAAGGACCACAAGGAAGGCCAAGAAAGAGATGGGAGAAGCAGATAACAGAAATAGTTTAAGTGAGAGTAAAAGAATGGAAGCTAATGAAAGAGAAATAATGATGGAAAGTAGAGTAATATGAAAGTATTTTCCTAAACTGACCTATCCACAGACTGGAAACAATTATTGATGATGCTGATGCTGATGTTTATGATTTATATGTATTTTGTTTTTGTGTAGTATATTTAAGTCACTTGGACTTGAAGAATAATGGCATGTGAGCTGCCATATGTTATGCTTGTTTTGTTTTTGTTTATTCTGTGAGCAGCATCAAACATAATAGAATTATTTTTTTCATTAAAAATAAAGTTGATTCTTAAATGTAGAACAAATTATTTGAATTTATATTGTTTTATAAAATACATATTTATCAATACATTTAGCCTTATACTATATAATTCAATTGATATAAATCTTTTTATCTCTTAAATAACATGCCAGGATTAACTCTTTCTCATTTGAGATATTCTGACCAACCTCTTTCATTAAATGCCCATATAACCTGTTAATTATTTATATTCTCTTTGAAGTATATTCTTTTTGGAGCAGGGGTGTCAAACTAATTTTAATATAAGACCTACATTGAAAACTAGAACTACTTATGGTCTACATTTAAGAGGCCGGTCAACACTTGTTTACCCATTAAAACATGGTAATACTAAATAAAATATTGTGACAAAACCTTTTTATTGATTTGAAATAGGTTTTCACCAATGAAAAGGTATTTATATTATCTCGAAAGAAGACTCTGTTAAACATTTACTAATCATACAAATTAAATTATACAATGAAAACTATCACAGTTTCATCCTCACACTATTTTTCTTATAATTACTTCATTAAGTGATATATTACCCCAATCTCCCCGTTATCATAAGACCCATTTTACACGAGAGTGATGCCTTAAATAATTTGTCTACTAAAGTGGGTGAGACCGATAATTGCGGTATTGGCCAGTTGACATTTTTTTATCATGTCTGAAGATGATAAAAATAGTTATACATATTTTATGAAATTTTATTAGTTCTCGCTACAAAATTGAGGGCCAAAATAAGATCAAAACTAAAAAATATTTGTATCTTATTGGCTGTTTATGCGTGTTCAAAAATTGGTCAGTTTCCATTAAATAATTTCTTACACGTCAAAAGTTCTACACGAGTTTTGACCGAAATGTCAGCTCTGGCTACTTCACATTTTGCATTACTACCACTACCCATAAGGATTAATAAAATTACATAAATATTTCATTTTTTAAGAAGTAGTTCAAAATATAAAAGGAGATAAAACGAGCACACGTGTCATTAAATAATTAATTTGATTTCTATTTTATAGGCGAATATCTAAAAATTCAATACTTTTATGCACAACCGTGTAGCATTTGTGTGTTTTCTTATATTGAAAGCATTTGGCATCTTGACAGGGGAGCTCACATTTCGAATTCAAGTGGCCGAAGAAAACTGAATTCTAATATTGTGTATTTTTCTAATCTACTACTAACAATAGCTAGAGTGGATGGTTGGTTTGTACTTTAAATTTGCTCCCCGTGGAATGTGAAGCTGCTAATGACCAACCAGATTTATAATTAATAGTGAATCACATAAAATTATTTCCTTTAAGTTAAAGCTACAGTTGATACATTTATTTAAAAATTGGTTGTACACATTATTTAATAAAGCTTTGATTTGATTTTACTTTCAGGGCTACCGCTATTTTTTTAACCAGAAAATTCTTTATTTTTTCCAGGTTTTATAAAGGATATTCTCATTTTATCGAACAGTTAATGATAGTATATAGAAATGAAAACTTATCATTTATAAAATTGAGTAGTGAGGTAGTTAAATTGGTGTTTAGAACAAAGTGATTTGATTTTGATGTAGAAATATATGCAGTCACTCACAATCACTATTTTTCAGAAAGAAAAGCGGTATAGAAGGGAAATAAAAATACGAGTTATTCAGTTAGCTTTTTTTACTATACAAAAGCTCACTATATAAATATTTCAATTAAATGTTACTAACATTTCAGTATTTTTAAGATGATTCCTGAATTTCTCTCTTTTCCTGGCTCTCCAGAATGGTGTAAGTAATAACTTTCTTCTTACTTTTATAAATTTCTTATATACTTTAGTTTATCCATTATTTACTCTTATTTTAGCACGAAGTCTTATGACTGCCTTTCAGGTTATACGCTTATTTCCTGTTGAAACAGTTGATAGCTTTCATATTCGCGTAATCCAAGATTTTATAAAGACATATTCCCTGGCCTAAATTTCTAATTTAGAATCCCGATATAGCATTTGTAAACTATTTTGAATTAAGCCAATATATGTTTTAAGATGATATTCTGATGGAGCGATTGTGTAAAGATAGAAAAATGACACACGAACGGGGATTTGAGCCCTGGTCATTCATCTCTACTCGCCAACTGTTGTACCTATTGAATTATCAGGGATCTCTTTGTCAGTTCAATCACCCACATAAACCTCCAAGCGTACTAGTGTAGATAAATACCAACAATAATTATTGTTACAAGGTAGCTCTTATTCAATGAATAATCGTATATTTCCTTTGTGTTATTTTCAAGCAATGACAAATTTTTTAAATATTTTTGTTATTATTTATCCAATAAAATGTTGTTTTAATATAAATAACTATTTAACTATTATTTCATGTTTTTATTGTAATAATGTATAGATACAAAAACAATTGTATTTATTATTCAATTAAATTTTTAATTTAATGTGTATTCTCAGTTCTGGCATGGTACAGCGAAAAATTCAAGGGGTTCAACAAAATCAAGCTTAGGCCTAATTACGATTATGGTGGAATTATGAGAGTATTAACAGGAATAAGCTTAGTAACGGTCTTTATCAGATTAAGCTTAGAAATAATGTTGATTTTTATAGAACACGAGACTTGAAGTCTTATTTCCTGAGTGAAGAGACTCACCACTGTGGCCACATATATTTTAACGCCAACTTGACATCCTGCTGTTGTTAGGTTATACCGTCGTCAAATTTTCCAGATGGACGCTCCCCAATTAATTTTTTTCGGCATGTTACTCCCCTGCGTAGAGAAAAGGTCGGGTCAAGTCAGTGTCAAGTGACCTTGAACCACCATGGCAGATAACAAGCACTCTTCTTCATCAAGTATTTTAAAAATAGATTCTTATTTTAATTCCTTTATGATTTTTATCTTAGTTAAAGTCGTGAATTAAAAAATAAATTAATGGTATATTTTGAGTTAACAGCTATGAATACTAAAATTCTATGTATGATATCAATTATTTAATATTTCGTGATTTTAATTCTTCCCTGAAACAATTCTCATTCGAGAAATAGCCTTAGCAAGCAATAATAGGGTTGTTTCTTTAGATATATCTTAAAACTATTCTTTAGATACACATTAATACACTTTCTTTTAATTTAGCAATTTTTATTTTTAAACAACGATATTTTAGTTAACTTTGTAAAATATACCTAATTCCACAATATATTTACTTGATAAAAATGCATTACTTGGAAATCTTATCTAGGCTTCGCTAAATTATATATAATATAGTTGATTTCATTTAATTATCTTAGAGGTAGTTTAATTTTTTTTTATGTATTTGTCCGATTTTATGCTAAACCTTGTATTTATTATTTTGTAAGGTTTCACTGATATTAAATAATTCTTAAATACATTTTATGATTAACAAGCTCACAAAGCTATTTTACATAATTATATATACATATCTATTCACATTATTCTCTTAAGAATAAGGTAAGAAACTACATATAGCCAAAAAACCCATTTTGTAATTAATCCATCCTAACTAACTTTCCCTACACTTCCATACCCTTGCATACTCCCTTCGCTTAAACAAAATCTATACACGAAGTAACATAATATGTTCTTCTATTCTTAATAATCTTAATGTTTCTCATTTTAAAACATTCATATACAACATTTAGTCACATATTACATGGCCTACCTCTTCCTTTTGATCAAAAAATTCTACCTTCATATATTTTTTTCATCACTCGACCCTCACTCTTCCTTTCAACATGCCCAAACCACCGTACGACGCTTCTTTCACAATTACCTATTGTACTCCCTTTCAAAACGCACTTCTTCAGCACCCTTTCATTATTGACTCTGATCACACGAGACCTTCCACAAACCTTTCTTAGATATTTGGTTACTGGTCCTTGCGTTTATCCTGACAAATCCACGCTTAACATTTGTAGAACAATATTGACGCCAACACACTGAAACATACTATAACTCATGCCTCTTTGGATACTACTCATTTCTTTGCAATAATACACATACATTGACTACTCTCCGAGATACAGTCACCCGTTGGCCGAGGTTACCATCTAGTCTTTGTTTTTACAGAAAATTCTGCACGGAAACAAAATCAAATTCACTTTTTCTAAGAGCTTTCCATTTATAATAAGCTGACAATTATTTCCTGATCTGTCCTTATCAAAAACTAACATCATAATTTTGGAGATATTTATATTATGAAGATCCGTTCTGACTGTCGCCACATTCAAACTATTTAATGCATTCTGCAAATAAATTTCATTCGCAGCCATTTATATACATCATCATATTCATATAACATCACTCTCACATTTATATTGTCCATTTCCACGTCCTCAAAAGAATTCTTCATACATTTATCCATGAATACATTAATCAACTATGGAATCCTAATACAAGCTTTTAAAACAGCCTATTAATGCCAAATCATTCGCTCAAGGCTCCAGCTACACTAACACGCGTTTCACTTCCATCATACACTGCCAACATTGCATTTAATAACCATACATCTTACAATATTTTCTCAAAACATTCCATAACACATTCCTAGTCACCTAATCCTATGGTTTCTCCAGATAAACGAATGTACAATAAACTTTCTTCCCTACTCCAATACATTTCTCAATTATTTTTTGCAATGCAAATATCTGGCCCACGCGAAGTCTACCTGGCATGAAACCACATTCTAAACAAAAAATCTTGTCCAAAATTGTTTGACTCACCCTCTCAATTAAAATTCTCCCAAAGTTTTTGCCTGTAATACTCAATAAACTGATTGCTCTATGATTATTACATTCACTCTTACTGCCTTCCCTTTTGTATAGAGGAACATTCTTTCAGTCATCAGGAACGTTCGCAATACCAGCTCACACATTGTATAACTCACACAATCTGGCAAGTAGTACCATGCCCCCACAATTAAGCATTCCATTTGTGATCCCATCTATGCCTGCAGCTTTGCCATTATGTAACACTTTGATAATTTTTATCACCTAAACCCCATATCATTTTTCTATTTTCTACCACTTTTTTACATTTTCAGCATACATTTGATCAAATTAGTTCCCAGATCATTATGAATACTTTTTCCTTAAACTAATTGTTTAGTTATTTTTATTGGAGACGCGGCAGCAGGCCTAAAGTCAGTAGGACTAAAAGTCAGTTGGCCTAAAGTCAGTTGGACTAAAGTCATTTAGCCTAAAATCATTTGGCCTAAAAAATATTTGGTCTAAAGTCATTTGACCTAAAGTTATTTAGCCTAAAATATAATGTTAACGCCTTCGGTTATCTTCGTAAAATAAGCACTGTTAGTTTTTAATCTGATTATAGATAGCACAAGTGATGGTAGATGGTGTTAAGATATTTCTTAAAGCGTAGACTTTATTTAAACAAAGACTTACTTTACTTACCTACTGTATGTCATTAAAAACTCGAAAGTTAATTGCCGCACTCACGAAAGTACCCCACCTACCCCTATCTTGAGTTAGTTCTATCCAATCCAGCTCATTACACTCTATCTTTCTAAGGTATATCCAAATGTTATCCACCCATCTGCATCTGGGACTTCCCAGTGGTGTTTTCCCATTGGGATTGCCATTCAACACCTAGAAAGTGTATCTAGATACTCCCATTCACTCTGCATGATCTGCTCACCGGAACCTGTGAGATTTTATTACACTATCAATGTCTGGTGATTAGTTTAAGGTATGCGGCTCATCATTATGTAGCCTCCTCCACTCCCCACTATCTTCATCCATTTTTGTCCCAAATATCTTCTTAAGCACCGTGTTTTCGTGCACCCTTAGTTTATTTATGTCATTCAAGGTAAGAGAACACGTATCACATTCATATAGAACTACAGATCAAACTATTGTTTTGTATATTCTAAGTTTTACATTTCTTGACAGCAGGCGAGACGCCAACAACTTACTGACCAAGTAATAACAAATATTTCTCGACTGTATTCTTTCCCTAGTTTACAATCTAATATTGTTAATGCTAGTTAAAATTGTTTCTAAATATTTGAACTCATTAACCATATTAAATTATATGTTGTTTGCTGTAATATCTAAATTATTGACCTCGATCTGTGTTCTCTGTGTGACCATACACTTAGTATTTTCATACTTAAATATGGACATTAGTTCTTATTAATTAATATGAATTATATGTTCAACATATTTTAAACGTAAAATATCTTCTAGAAGCAAAAAACAAACACAAAGTAAACACACACTAAGAGCAGTGGTTCCCGAACTGTGCTCCGTGGATCCCAAGGAATCCGTGGACAATACCCAGAGGATCCGTGGATTAATTTCTCTAATAGCTTCTTTGAATTTTAATTATCTAAAAAAAAATATTTTGAATAAGAAAATTATGAAACGTCTTTAATGGACTAAAATGTATGTTTATTTCATTATGACCTTTAGAATAATAGCCAACCAAGTAACCCTATGTTGAATATATTTATTTCCGACTAAGCCACCACAGTTTACAATGTGGGTGCAATATTTTCTTGCAAATTGCTGAACATTTCACTAGGCCCAAAATCATACTTGTTAGCTTTTGCAGTGAAATTGTTATTTTTCTCCCTACTAACTAAATGTAATCCTTTGGCTGCTTCCAGCTATACTCCATTACCATAAGAGTTGAGAAATAAACATGCCTTAATTAATATAAGGAATGCTGACAGCAAATGTTTACTTTGGTCTGTGCTAGCATTTCTAAACCAAGCTGACAAGAAATCTGGTCGATTGAATAAGATTAAATCACTGGAAGGTAAACTAAATATGGATGGTATTGAATATCCGGTGCAAATACCACAAATAGCTAGGTTTTAAAAACAAAATTACGTATCTATTCATGTACATGCATACCAAGGGAAAATATTCCCTTGAAGGATAACTAAGGCTAGTCGTGAAAATCACGTGGATTTATTGTTTCTTTAAAATGTGGATGGGGACATTATTGTCTTATTAAGAAATTCAGTAGATTGCTAAGCTCGCTGACCAGACACGATGGTGAAGCATACTATTGCAAATATTGTTTGCATAGATTTTCTAAAGAAAATCTCAGGGAGGAACATAGTGAGTGGTGTTCTGATTTCGATGCTCAGAAGATACAGATGCTCAAGAAAGAGGATAAAATATTGAAATTTTCGACATATAAACATATGCTAAAAATCCCACGCAGAATTTGAGTGTTTTAATATTGAAATATCAGGGTGTGCACCTAACCCCGTTTACTCATCAAACTACAAAAATGACGAATCATGAGCCATCAGGACTTGCATATGTAATATTCGACTCCGAAGGCAAATGTGTGAAACACCCTGTTGTCTATGGTGGTGAAAATGTTGTGGATACCTTTATTCATAAGCTTGTTGAAGAATAAATCATGATCATTGAGATGAAGAAAAATGTTGTTCCTATGCGCATCACCACTGAACAAGGAAATGAATTCATTTCGGCTAGCGTATGTAATATCTTCGAGAAAGAGTTTGATCAAGGCCACGTCCGTGACCACTGTCATCTCAGTGAAGCTTATCGGGGCGCATCTCATAGTAAGTGCAATATTCAGTTTCAGTATACCAAGCGAATACCTGTCATATAACACAATTTAAAAAAAAACTATGACGCCCATATTATCATGCAGAAAATTGGGAAGTTTACACACAAAAGATTAGCATGTATTCCAAACAACATGGAAAAGTATATTTCATTCAGTCTTGATTATTTACAATTTATTGACTTGATCCAGTTTTCAAGCACAGCTCTTGAAAAATTGGTTGAAATTTTGTTAAATGTTGGGGAAACTCAATTTAATATACTCCAAGAAAATATCCCTTTTGATAAAGTAGATCTTCTGCTACGAATAGGTGTGTTACCTTATGACTACATGGATTGCAGCAGTAAACAGAAAGATAGTTAATTACCACCAAAATCTGCATTATATAATCAGCTGCACCAAGAAAATATTTTATAAAGTGACTACGCTCATGCTAAAACTGTGTGGGAAAACTTTGAAATGAATACTATGGGAGATTATCAAAATGTATACGTTTTAAGTGATGCTCTACTTCTAGCAGACGTCTTCGAATACTTTCGTTCCTTATGTTTTGAGTATTATAAATTAGACTGTCTACATTTTTGCACAAGCCCTGAACTAGCATGGGTGGCATTTTTAAAGATGACCAAGGTTGAGTTGGAGCTACTAACTGACATTGAAATGCATTTATTCATTCAAAAGGGGATACGTGGTGGGGTGTCTGTGATTTCTAATATACATTCTGAAGCCAACAACCCCGATATGATGGATTTTAACCCTGAAAAGAAGGGGAAGTACATCACATACTAGGATTGTAATAATTTATACGGGGCTTTTATGTCTGATTACCTTCCTCAGAGTAATTTTAGGTTGCTGAAGAAGACTGAAATAGCAGAACTCAATATAATTTCAGTTGCTTATGATAGCCCTGTGGGCTATATATTATAAGATATATAGGCCGTTCCACTCTCAAATTGCAGTACAAGCTCTTATGGACTATTACCATCTCTTTCCAACCCATTGGTTTCGCCATTAGCGCTGTCCTTTTTCTAACAAGCGGAGTTGCCATTTTGTATCTTAAATTTGAACGTCGTTATTTCTATTAAATAAGCATGGAATATTAATGAAGATACATTTATGCTTCTTGTGAAATCAATTTAAACCACCATAGATGTTTTTAAATAACTTTTTTTTTCTTCAAAATATTAAAATATGCATTGTGTCAAAGTTTCATGAGGTTTCAAATGTATCACGTCATAAGTCTAGTTACAATTGTGTGGAAAAGCCAGTCATTTTATGGTGGCTGTTATAATAGTTATAAGCAACGTCTGCAGAGTCTGAAAGGAATTTCTTTTATACAATGCTGAAAAATAATTAAAACGTATTATACCTCTTGAAATATTTAAAGCTAAACATGAAAAAGTTGTCTTGTTAGAAATTTTTTTCTTTTGATTTTGCTTAGGTACATTATGTTTAAGAAATTATAATAAAAGGTCAAATTTATTTTTGAAAAAAAATAAGGGGCCAATAGCAACCCCCATTTATGTGTGGTAGTGTTTTGAAGTTGAAGAGGGTGTATTTCACTTTAAGCTCTGTCAGGTCTTAGAGTAGAGTAATGTTATACAGTTGTAGCGTTGAGAACTGAAGCGTTAGTTCATCCCATCCACATCAAAATTGATAATATTGGTTTCACAAAATACAAGGTTCAGTCACTTAAACGTTCACTATACTCGTCTTCGTTTGTAATTATAGTTTAGTTAACATGGTTTTATTATACTTGCCCCTAGTCGCCATCCTCACTAAGCTCAGTCGGTGGTATAATAAGCGACTATTTTAAATGGCGATCACTATATATACATTATTGTATCCACAGATAGATGGGGCAAGGGAAGGAGGGGGTAAGACGATAGAACAAACATAACAGCAAAGAATGCGTCTGGCAGCCGCTAGAATCTTCCAGGTTGCCCTAGCGGTGGAAGTGATAACTTCGTCTGGCCACGTGGAACCTCAATCGTTTACGGCCGGCCGCGGGTCGAGTCCTGAGCAGACAGTCGGTTGAAGGCTCCACTCAGTCAGTTGTACCAGTTAGAGAGTTGAGGTCAGAGCTCGTGTTTTGGTGTTGGAGATTGTGCTCATCACGTGTGGCGGTGAGTGTTGACCCATTTGATATAACGTCAACTTGTAACTCATTACACAATTTAGAAAAAAATTCAAATAAAATGTCTGGAATGCAATATTTTATACATTTCCTACCTTTTACGTGTTTTATTAATTCATTTATAGCAGAGATAATTTCATCACAAACTATTTTCAGAAAATTCCGTGGTTTAGGAATTTTGTTTGTTTGTAGAAAGTAGCTGCAGTACCTTCCAATGGTAGGTGGTTTCAATTGAAAATACAATTTATATTAAAATATCCTACATATTCTATATGTTGTAACAGAAGAGGAAATTTTATGTATAAGGGATTGAGGTTAACAAAATATAATGGAGTACTCTCTTTTTCATAATTTTTATAATATTACATAATGCTACCACATTAATAAAATAATTTTATTCACAATACAATAGTTGTTAATTACAATATAATAACTCTGATGCCTGTTCATAATTTTTTTTAAACTATATCACTCTAAATCAGAGGTCGCCAAACTCATTTAGTCTTGGAGATAATTTCAATTTGTCTAACTGTTTCGTAAGCTACCTAGGTTAAAAATTTGCATTACTTCTTATTGGCTGATATGCTAACATATTTTGTATTAAAATTAACTTTTTATTATTACTACAAAAACAAATCCAATCATTATTTAAACAAAATTATAGTAAAATGAATTTATTTACGTGTTATGAGAAGAGTGGGATTAATTTTGACAAATAATTCTTTAAATTGTGGTGAAATTACTCCCATTTGATTTATTAAAATTCTCATCTGTAAGTATAATTGTATAATTCTTTTTTCTTATCTTCATTTGAAAATGATGACTCACAAATATTGGTAAACCATAACAAAATGAACCAGAACTTGATAATTTTCCTTCTATAAAAGAGGCCACATATCCTAAACTTGAGGTAAAACTCTTCATTTATAATTTTCTTTGGAAAGTGCAACTTATTTAATTTTTTCTGAGTGAGCTACCGACGGCTCGCGATCAATGGCTTGGTGACCCGTTTTCTAGCTAATCTCTCCGGTTTTCACAGTCGAGTCACTTGCATAGAGGTGCACACTTCATGTTAGCACGTCTACACTTGCAGATCTTGAAACTGCATGTTTTACACGAGCAATGAAGTAATTCGTTGCACATAAGTGTTGCTTGGAGTAGCGTCATTCAAACGGGGCTCCACCGATTACCTTCTTTTTTCCAACCCTGTAAGAATCATATCTTTCATTGTAGACTTTCCCCAACAATATAAATGGAACGCAGAACGTGTTTATAAAGAGCAGCTCTGGTTGGCGGGATTCAATCAATTGGCCTTTTTGGCAAAAAGTAACTTTAGACATTCATCTTTCGTTGAATGTGAGGATGATTTGTAATAAAGAATTACGACGAACATATCTAATGTACTCGTTTCTATATCTATGATTATTGGAAACATTCACATAGCTTGAAACGTAGGTAGGAGATGTAGTAAACTTTTAAATATTTTCCAAGTGGATTTATTCCCATTACCTTAGAAAGAAGACGTTGAGTCAAAACCTGTAAACGCATGGAAAAATGGCAATGCTTTTACCTTTTTCTTCCCAAGTTTTTCATAAATATTGTTAACAGGAATCAACTGAAAAGTTTTGCCCGTTCTAAGTTATCCATAGTTTCTCCGGATTACAGCGTTTATAATCTTAGGGTTGACGAGAGTTACTATACATGATGTTACTTTCAACTGTGACAATGACTTCCTTTGTTATTAGTTTGCTTTGTTACTGCTCACAGACAATCCTGGACAGCAAATATAAGAGCCCTGATTTGTTTCGCTCCACAGAAAAGAAACCTTTATAGTTATTAGCACAGCCACTCGATGTCGTACTCCTGTTCCGCTGGCAATTCTTGTTTTAGGCTTAAGGCTATCTCTCGATATTCATCGAAAATAACGGTAATCCATTGTCGATCTCAATCCAGTATTCAAATAAGTATTCTGATAAACTTTTCACCAGAGTTTTGCGAGGTCTTAGCTTCTACAGGATTTATTATGTTCATCAATAATCACAGCTGAAGATTGGGGCTTCTCATCAATATTATGGTCATAGAGTTTATAAAACACTGAAGGAAGTCTGATTTTGAGGTTTTACTTAATTTTTCACCGTCTGAATGTGATGTTGTGAAGGCCTGATTCTCGTAAATAAAGAAGGTTTCTGTGTTTGGTCCTCTACATCCAATGTAGAGTCTTGCAAATAGACTTGCATCACACTCTGCCTGTTTCAAAAGCACTTTAACCTTGTATACATCCTTGTTTAGTGGATCATGTAACAGCATTAACCGTTTTTTTTGTAATGGTTCCTCAATTTGAACCCTCTTTAACAAAAACATAAGATATAAATAGGAGGCCCAAAAAAACAATAAACAAGAAGGAGCATAAAAAGAGGCAATAGGAGTGAGCGGTTGGAGTTCTGTTTTTAAATACCCGAGTTCAAACATTCGAAAACTCAGATCACACAACTCACACCAGTTGTGGGAATTAATTTATAGACGGTCATCCTCATAGAACTCATAAGTAGAAAAGAATATACTCAAAAATTAAAATAAAGATAGCACACATAAATATAAAAGGGCCTAAGGGTATGGCGAGTCATAACATTAAGGAATGCTTGAAGTGGTTTTATGTTGGTATTTATTCAATATATAATTTAATTTGATATAAATATTGCAAATGAACATGAAGCGTTCAACAGAGAAGCTAGTTAAATTATTCTGACAGCATTACCATAATATTTGCTAATAACAATAACATTAAACCACAACTTTCCTCACAGAACAACTAACATGATTACGTCATTATTAAAAAGGTAAATTATCAGAATTATCACCTACAACTTATTGAATGAGCCCATAAATATTCTTTGTAATTTTTTATTTAATTATCTACCTCCCGTTATGCAAATCAACGCTAAAACAATTCCTAATCATAACATATCCCAAGAACATTTTTAACACAAACAATAATTATAAGTTAAACCTTTAATTACATTATTATAAAAAAAACTTTCCGAGCATAATGCAAAGTTTAGCCCTCATCGTAAGTTATGTTTGTTTGTAACAAAGTTTAAAAAAAACACGTAACATATCGTCTTTGACAAAAACTAAGTATCGACATTATTTAATAAAGTTAAAGTATCGATATATTTCCAAATACTAAATCGATCCTCGTCAATACTAGTTATCATATCGATAACTTCTTAACAATCGATAAGTTCAACTCAATTAAATTACATCTAATTTAATAGATTACACAACATACATATCATTTTATGTAAAATATTTACGTCATAGCCGAAACAGAATTTTGAAAACTCAAATAAAAAACATAGTTATACCAAAATAAATCATATTATGAAGCCAAAGAGAATTTTGATCTTAAATTTTGTCTATACTAAGCAGTAGCTTCTCCTTCCTCAAATATAACCAAGTCTAAGAGTATCAAGTTGCCCTGTCGGCACTATATATGCAAAACTAAGCCCAGAGACATTGGATAACGGGATATTGGATGGGGTAAAACATATGGAACACTCAGGAAGAAAATACGCATGACTAGAATTGCTTCTACACTTTTCTCAAAACTCCGGGACTGATCGAGAACATCGACGAGGATCATATCTTTGCGACTCGAGCTCTTTGATCTCAAGTTCTTTGCCACAAGTTCACAACACATACAATTCAGGTGGGTGTGTCTTAAAATTTGCCGCGGAGAACAGTCTAAACTTTGTCTCGGGTATGAATAGTCATGTTATGGTTTTCTTCCGACGTGTGGTGCACCGAATCTGGGG
>CABFOV010007183.1:0-29953 GCA_902141375.1 Timema poppense | reverse complement strand
TCTCTTATTTTCTTTTCTGGGGTGGGGCAACCTTGAGGCGTAACTTCGCTGAAAATGTTCCTCGTCTCAGTTGAAAGTAGCCCTGAGCGCTGAAGTGATGTGTTTGTGTGGGGAGCCTTGTAGAACCGCCAAATGGAGGCAGAGATGTTAATACCGTGTAATTATATTCCTTCCATGCTGTGACTCGGTCACAGGTCCTTTGAATAAAATTAAGAATTTATTTATTTGTTCAGGCTAGACGATAGTTGATGTAATTTTACCAACACGAGTTGCCCTATTTAATTGGTTTCCTCCATTTTTAAATGAGCTCTCTTACATGTGTGACCTTGACCTTTCTCTCCTAGAGTGCTTGTCAAATATTTCTAGAATTTCTCTCATTTCAACACTAGTTTTTACTCTAGCAGCTATAAGAGCATCTTGTATTTCACATGGAAAATGATGCAACAACTGATTTACTAATCTTTCTCCATCAATAAGGATGTCCAAATTCCCTGCCTGCATGGCATATCTATTGTAATATTCATACATAGGATAGGCCCTCTATGTGGATCATACCAGCCTGTAAAAATATCATTTACTAATTTGTCCTTCTTATACATGGGTCAAAATCTTTTACGAAAGTGTATCTTTATTGCTTCAGCCTCGTGACTATTCATCCACACTTCAGCTTCACCTACTAACTTTGAATTAAAAAATGCTATTTTTTGTGCTTCAGTGAGTTTACTATTTTCAAAAAGTCTATCTATCTTTTTCAAAAATTGTACAACATGCACCCTATCATTATTTCCACTGAAGGTGAGTACGTATTCCATTAATTGATTCTGGACACTTGTACTGGGTAATACCAAGGCACCAGCTGTAATTACCGTCCCTTTTTCCACAACTTCGTCATATTTTGATTTAGCCTGATCTAGTTGTTGTCGCATTTGTTCGACTGTTTGTGGCATACTGTCCATATTCTCAGTCAGGTTGTCTTTAAATTAGTCCACAGTTTCAGTCAAGTTGTCTTTAAACTTGTCCAATTGGTGGTTAACTATTTCTTGTATGTAAACATCTGGTAGGGGGGCCTACTGTGTGTCCATCAAAGAGGTCAATTTGGAATCTATGATTATCACTGCATATTTGCTGCTCTTTTTCAATAGTCGCAAATCGTTCTGTTAAATTGTCTACCTCTTCTAGAATTTCATTTTTATTCTTATCACAACTTTCCTGAGTATTTTTTACCTTTGAATATAAACCATCGTGTCTAATATTTAAGTTTTCCTTTGCATTTTTAAGTTTTTTCATCTGCTCATTTGTCTGCTTTTCTGACTTACTACAGTCTTCCCTAAGCGTCTGTAGTTCGTCCCTTACTTCCGTTTGGTCACTTTTAGTCTATTTTTGTATTTTCTGTAATTTTTTTTGTCAAAGTCGTTTTGTACTTCTTGAAATCTACCCTGAAATTATTGTTCTAGCTTGTTGAATTGTTCATTTACACCCATACATTTTTCATCAAACTTTGTATTCAATTTCTTATTATTTTCTTTTATTTCTTTTAACTCCTGGCTATTTTTATTGAACCTTTCATCTATTTTTTGACTTAACTTTTCATTCTTTTCACTACTCTATTTCATTGGCTGCACTAACTGCATTAATACTGCATTAAGGTAATTTGCCTAGGAGGTTTGTTGAACTATACCTTCTACCTTGGAAACATTTTTCATTGTGAAATTAATTTAACTTCATTAAATTAGTGTATCAGGTCCTCCACGTTGGGAAGCTCTTATTGTAATGTTTAAAGGAGCTAGCCTGGTATGTTAATGTTTGTACGCCACCATAAGGGTTACATTTGATATAACGATTGAATTGGGTCCAGGTTTTCTGTTCTGTATTATAATATTTAAAAAGGGATGATGTCTTATTTTAGAAGTTAAAAGTTCTGATGTTTTATAGTTTTTTATTTTAAGTATATAAACAGTTTTTTTGCTAGATATTTCACATGTTGTAGATTTTAATAAAAGCCCGACTATTACGTTATATGCATGATAATTCCCCGACACGTGAGCACACAGATTAAGATGTCATAGACTCAACCTATACGACACCTCATCAAGAAGGAAAATTGAAGAGATGCGTACCCTGAAGAGGTATATCTAGTGACATTTCCTTCTCAAAGCTTCCTAAAAAAAAGATGCATTTCTGTCTACAAAACTGTGTTGTCTTTTCAAACAAAGACATAGAAAGATGTCGCCATACCTTGCAACTTAACAACTTAATGCAAATAAATCTTACTACCCGCTCTCATTTAAATATCGTAATTTTGAATATAGATGGGAATAATAAATCATAAGGATGTATAATTCCATATCATTACAATGCTTGATGGAGGAGTGGCATAAACATACTGGCACTTTTTCTTTCAATAACTCTAAACACTCTTGAGTTGTACCTTCACATTCTTGTTTTGTTTACTTCAGGCTCAGCTACCCATTTGTACCATTTACATATTTTGCCCATAAGCTCCTGCTCACAATTCTCATATACTTTAAATTTTGGACAATTTTTACACTACTTAACATACAAGGTTCCAACTCTTGTTCACTTGTAATTTGAACTATAAATTCCTGAAACTGTGTTTTGATGGGTAGCCCAACTTCATTTAAAGTTTTGACTAAGAAATTCACATTTTCGTGGATTTTGCAGCTGCAAATCTTATGTGGAATATCCTTCGGGAGCAAAACTTGAGGTGGTATCATAGCTGCAAACTTAGAAAAACCAATCTAATTAGTTTCATTTTCTACATAAAACATACTGTGAGCTTCTTTTAGTGTTGTAAGTAAATACCTAATGTTTTTGGATGTGAGTTTTCTTTTATTTTTTTTGTGCAGTAACAAAGTCTTTTAAACCTGGAGTCAGCCAAGATACAGCATCACTAACATAAAAATCCTTCACAGCTTTTTCACAATGTAGGGTTTTATCATCAGGCATGTTTTTCTTGGGAGGAACTACCAAAAGTCCTTGTTTTACTGCAAACTCTTTAATGAGAGCCCTTTGTTTACGAGGGTAATGAGACAAAGCATTTTGACTGTCTACTAGAAAAAACTAAATATTCTATGTTCTCAGGAGCAGTACTGGTAAAAGCCTGCTGTACGTTTTAAATTTTCCTTCTTTGATCTATTTTATACTCCCTGTTTTTGTTTCTCAGTTCAATTTTCTTAGCTTTACTAAGCCCTCCCCTGTCAGATCTCTTCCTAAGTTTTTCTTTTTTCTTGTCATGGCCTTCTTTTTCTTTGTCTCTCTGTATTTTCTTTGTTTTTCTGCATTGGTTAATGGAGCCATCACATCTAAATATTTTTAAAAGAAAATGCTCAGGAGTAATTAAACTGTAGTAATTGTGTTTTTTGTTACTGCATCCAACTAATACAGTTCTAAAATACCCTTATGGGCTAATATAATTTATATAAATTAACACTGTTGGTATACACACACACACAGGCCTAAACTAGTCTGGTAGGCCCATGATTAAGTTTGTATTTAAAACATATGGCCATTACATTATGTTTGGTTAATATTACCATACAAAATTATTAAAAGGATGGACCCAGTTACATTGTTTAATCAAAGTAGAACTATAGTGGGTTTATATATCTGCACAATATAATGTTGATAGATTGTTTTGAAATAAAGTAAACTCACTGAAAACAACTTATTTACTTGAATGTATTCACTGAACAAACTTACAAGGAAATAGAGGGAAATCAATCATGTTGATCTAACTTACAATGTTGCCACCCAAACAAGTAAAATAAATTTTTATTTTCCTTGTTAGTTACTTACATTAGTGTAGTCAGTCTTTTACTGTCAGTCTGTTACTGTGATAGTCATTCCGTTACTATAAAAATTTCTTTCTTGCACATAAGCGAGCTTTATAGTGGCCTATCTTCCCAGCAGCATCACTTTGAATTTTGAAAACCCAGTTTGAACTTATTGGTTTCGTCTTTTGGTACAACTAACCACGTTTCTTTTTTCTCATGGGATTTGAGTTCTTCTTCAATTGCTTCAATCCATTTTGAGCATGTGTCCACTCACAGCTTCTTCAAATATTTCTGATGTTACATATTGTACTAAATTTACATCATATTTAGATGGTGACTGGATTTTACCTCGATCCCTTAAGCACTCTAATTTTTTGTTTTGTTAAGGAACTTTTTCACTTGGATCAACATCAATTTCATCTTCATCGTCAGTGGTTTATAGTTTTTGTGCACTTTTTCCCAGCAGGCATTCTGGATGGCTTTTGACATGCTCTTCATATTCTTGTTCATGGTGTGGGGCTTTAAGAAGACTTTCTAACCTATCTTTTTGTTGTTCTGTTGAGAATTTTCTCCCCATCTCTATGGACTTTGTATCACAATGAAATTTCTCATTAAACCTAACATCTCTTGAAATTAAGATGCATTTTGTGTTTGGATCATACAAATGATAATTCGCTGATTCACCTTGGTAGCCGACAATTAACACTTTCTTCACCTTTGAATTGAGCTTTTGTCAAAATTGTTTTTATGCATGCACGTATGCTACATAACCAAAAACCCTTAAATGCTCAACAATAGGCTTTTTCTTCATCCAAAGCTCGTACAGTGTTGTCTCGGCATTTTGTTTTGTAGCTGTGCAGTTGAGTACGTACACGGCTGTATTTATGGCCTCAGCCCACAAAAACTTTGGAAGATCTTTTGCATTCACCATTGTTCTGATGCTCTCGATTATTGTCCTGTTGTCACATTCAGATTTACCATTTTGTTCTGGCATGTATGGTGCTGTGTTTTCCATGACTATTCCTCTCAATGCCGTGTATGATTTCATTTCATTGGTTGCAGTACTCAGTCCCCTTATCGGTGTGAAGAATCCTCATCATTTTTCCAAACTTTGTTGATATCATTACACACATACACATATCTATACCCTGACACATCATCTTTAAATATCAAGAAAAACTTTGCACCTCTGAGGGATTCCACCAACATTGGTCCACACACATCGGAATGAATAAATTCACCGAATTGTGTAGGTTCTTTTGGTATTTCTTTCTTGAATGCAAGTCTGTGTGATTTCCCAATTTGGCAAGATTCGCAGAAAAAATCAACACTACTCAACTCGGAACCTTGCACAGTTTCTTTATCCACCATATATTTAAGTGTATTTTTTATTTACATGCCCAAAACACTCGTGACACATTTGTAGAGTAGTTGACACATTTGCTTCATCACCATATTTTATTGGCTTAACCTTGAAAAACATTCTTAATATCTCGTTGTTCTATTTGATGCCTTGAGCAGCAATGTCACCATCACAGCTGATTATGAAATACCTTCCTTAAAAAATAACATCACAATTTTTTTCTGTACAGACACCAATGGAAAATAAATTATTCCTCAACTTGGGCAGCTATAAGGTGTTTTCGATTCGTGTTTGTTGCCACTTGCTATTCACCAAATATTCCACTAGAACTATACCACACTATAACACCTCACGTTCACCATTATTGCCAAACGAAACAGTTTCACCGTTTATAGGTTGGTATTCCACAAACCAGCCCCCTCGATAACTTGTGCCTAGATGCACCACTGTCAGCCAACCCCCCCCCCCTATGTCTCTGTTCGTCAATTCTCTCTCTTGCTCAAGAGACGTTACTACACTGCCACCTGTATTTATAACCTGCAAACTTTTATCTATGCACTTTTCACGACTGTTGCCATTTTCACTAGACAATGATACCACAAATGCCAACGTTGCATTGCAATTGGATTTGTCGCCTTCTCTTTTCTCCATGTCTTTCTTTTTCTTTCTATAATCTCGCACAAAATATCCTTTCCTTCCACCGTAGAAACACTTGACCTGGTTTTTTGATGTGTCCGACGTGTTCTGTACACCTCAAGTGCCATTTGCAATTTTGTTCCCGCGCCAAGCCATAGCTGAAAACGCCGTGGCCGTCCACGGTCATTCTCGTCTCTTCCTTTATGAGTCGTTTGGTTAAATTTGCAACTGTTTGATCAGCAACCGCCACACATTTCCATGCCGTTTTTAGTGCATTATATTTTATTAAGGTAGGCTAGCTAAAATATTCACCATTATGGCCACACTTGAAATATTTTATTCAAAGTCAATAAGCTGTTGAGCCATATTTTGTACCTTGGCTACATGTTGAACCACCGAATCACTCGGATTCATTCAATACTTGTGAAAAGTTGAGTTAAAATAAGTTTATTAGATGCTGATCTTTGCTCATGTATTTCACTCAATTTCATCCACATCTCATGGGCTACGATACATGTAAGAAGACTCTCCATTTGTCTGAATCCCATGGATGATGAAATCAGAAACATTGCTCTCACATTATTTTTATCTATGTCATCAGTAAAGCTGTGTTACCTGCTGTTTCTTCAGTCTTCTGTTCAATCCCATTTACAATTCCAAGTAGTTCCTCTGCAGTGAACACTGCATTCATTTGGAATTTACAAATTTGGACATTTTGTCCATCAAACTTTGTTACGTGTCAAGCAGATATTTCTTCAACCATCTCGAATAAGCACACGTGACCTCTACTTTAAATGTACCGAGAAAAATGGTGACTTGATGATTTGCAATCAACAAACTGTTTTAAACACTTTATATGCACAATTTCAGGGTGACTGGGCCCATAACCTCTTGAATATTAAAATAGATATTCAGAATGTTAAATGCAATCATAAAGACGGTTTTATTGATTAACAAAAACTAAAATATTTGAGACAACACATTATTATACATAGAACTATTCTTGTGAATAACCTTGAAGCGACTGACTAACTAGTAACTTGAAACTGCGCATGTACAGCTAAAAACATGGTGTCCTTAGCGCATGCACACTTAAACAGCATATTCAAAAATACATCATACCACATTTAAGCTATGCTCACATAAAATATTGTAAACCTAAATATCTCCAACAGTATGGTTTATATTTGCTTACCATTCAAGCAGAGAAAAAAAAAATGGGCCATCAAATTTTTTTTTCACAAAATAAACTTTTTGCATAAATTTGGTAACAGAGTGACATCACAACTACTAGTTTTCTTTAAAACAGCATATTTTCTGTTCAAATTCATATTTTGAAAGAAGTAACACACAACAATTAATATTTATATTGCTATTAACAAAAATTATGTAGGCCAATTAATTTATCAACAACTTTTACACCTTCTAGATTAATTTGAAAATGCTCATAATTTATTCTAAAATTTACATCACAATAGATTTATGACCTTTGACTTAAGATAGTGCATTTCTTGCCTTTGTAAGAAGAAAATCTATGTTTGATTAAAATACTACTTAAACAAATGAACAAATTGGCATTTTAAACTTTAATTCAAATGATTTTGAGGATTGGGTCATTGTGTTGTTTTATCTAGTTAAAACACTGAAAGTTATTGGGAATACTTTGATCTTTAAAACAAACTTAAACCACCAGAAAATTCGAGCATTTCTTAATATCTAAGCCTAGATAGAATATTAGCATTATTTGAAATTTTAAGATTCATACGATTAGTCCCTCGGAGCTATAGCAATAAAAATGGAAGATTAAAAAAAAATAGGTCCTGGCATTATATGAAATAGACATTGGATAATTAGTGCTTTTTATCCCTGAAGAAAGCATATCATTATATATGTTAACAATTCTGTATGTTTAGATGATGGCTGCTAAGCCTCTGAACTTTGAAAATTGCTGGACAGATGCGACCGAATGTCTCACCCTTGACTTTGGTCCATTTGAAACTATTCACCGATGGAAGCGTATGCTTGATTGTGACGAATTTGTTGGGGCAAGGTAGAGCAATTGATTGATAGCACAATCCTATATAATTGGTGTTTAACAACTAGTTGCCTTTTGTTATTTCTAATTTAACTGAGTTTTCATCTTTAAACACAAATTTTAAAAGTTTAGAGTTTTTGGGAAAAAGTAAGATTACAATATTTGGTCACTTTTGACAACTTTATAATTTTGTATTCTTTTATGAACAACTTTAAGGGCCATATGCACTATGTATGCTAAGCACGGTTAAAGTACAAGCAAAGCATAAAACACGAGGATTTGCTTGTTAGGACAATCGAGCGGCTCAATTCCAAGAAATGACACAATAAAGCTAGTCATAAAGAAGTCACACAGAAGTCTGGTCCCGAGCAGGCTTTAGCTTTACTTGGCTCATACTTAGATAATATTTCCTCAAGATTGCGCAGCGCAGCGCCCATGGACTATCAAGACAACACATATTTTGATAGTGCTTTATTTTGCATCAGAATCTGGTGGGCCTAGATTATCTAGATTTTGATAACCCAACAACTCAATATATACATTGCTATAATATGACAGATTCACCTTTTGAAAACTACCAGTAGAGTTAAGATATTCCTAGTTTTTCTTCCCCCGCTCTTTTCTTAGTTTGGCTTTCATAGTCTCAACATCCAGTTTTTATATTTTCTATAGTTGTATGATTCTTGATTTTTTCAATAAATAAATTCATTCTTCCACATTTAAAACTGTGTTATTTACCATTTTAACAAATCTTTGTTTGCTTATAATCAGTTTTGTTAACTTTATGAGCAAAATCATCACTATAGAAGGGAGGGGATGTAGAGAATCTTATTTCCCGCTGAGCTCTGGTAGCTTTGTTTAAGCGTTCATCACATAGCTGCTAGCCAGACATTTCAGCAATACATCTGATAGACTTGACTTGTACTTTTCTCAAACTTTACTTGTGCTTGACTGCTACTTCGGTTGTGCTTAGCATCGTTGTATATTACCCTTTATAATAGTCAATTAATGTAAAGTGATTTTTTTAAACCTCTCACTTTACAATATAAAATTAAAGTCATATTCTTAAGCACTTTATCAAAATGGAATGTGTACATTTTAGAACGAATTAACAATACGGTTCATATTTTGATCTTTATTTGATCTCATGAAAATATCTTTTTTTCTGTGTTTTCCCTAGAAAATTAAGGGCTTTGTTAAATCTAAAAATTGAAATCAAACATACCTGCTTCGGTGGCTACATGATCTAATGCGCTACTCTTGTGTTAGACTAGATTGCTGAAGACAAGGAGATTGAGGTTTGATTCCAGTCAGGTTCACTGAGTGTGGTTTTTCTTGCATGGTTTTGCATTCTCCCTCCATGGAAATTATGGGTGCACTTCATTTAAATTAAATCTTCCTAATCCCTAACACATTAATGTAATTAGTAAATAGACGCACAACCCGATTGGGTAGTAAGACATGGCACTAAAAGAAATTGAACATATTACATACTAGCTTTAGACATTTATAGCATACTTTATACTCCCCCTTGTTAGTTCTTCTCATTGGGATGATCAATACAGTTTAACACTCACTAGAACCATGGGCTTATAAGAAAGATAACCACCCAATGCCATAATCGGAAGAATATTTGGCACTCACAGCCGGGAACAAGCTTCCTCTACCCACAGGGCCCCTAGCATACCGTAAAATTTTTCTTAAGATGGTGGGATATCACTCCTTTAACAGGTGTCTGACTTTATTTTCACTGGAGAATTTGGTAACATTAGTACATTAATTAGTTTTTTTTGTCTTTTATCTTACCATTGTTATTATTCAAGCTATCTCTAATGTATTTAATGGATTCACACAATAATTAATATTTATTTGTGTTTTACCAAGCTCTCCAGTGATTGTAAAGTCAGGTGCCTGTTAAAAGAGTGACAGCCCACTACTCTCAAGTAAATGATATTGTTACTCATCCTTACTGTAATGTATCAAACAAGGCACTCTTAGATGGCTATCACATTCGTAATGTTAGGACTAATTTTTGTTTTGTGCTGCAACTATATTTAATTTCCTTTAATTAAAATATTATTAATAGTATCAAGAATTTAAAATTTAAATAGTAATGTTATTATGACAAAATTATTGGATTGAATAATTCTTCATCATTTCCCAATGTATATCTCTATTTTAAAACATAACATATTTTATAAATATATCAGGAAAATATCTGTTTCAGCAAAACTAAATATAGTATTTTGGCTAATATTTTCTTTGCCTCATTGTTCTCAGGCGTAGCAAGCATACTGTTGTCTCCATAAATGAAGACATTTATGTGTTTGGTGGAGACAATGGCAAGAGCATGTTAAATGATGTTCTGCGCTTTGATGTGAAGGAAAAATCATGGGGACGGGCAATAGTTACAGGATCACCACCAGCTCCCAGATATCATCATTCAGCAGTTGTAAGTACCTAGGTCACAATTTGTTTAGCTATATCAATTTGTTTGTTCAAAATATTTGAGTGTGTGTGTTTGTTTTTGCATGTCTTATAGGTGTAAGCATGCTTATTAAATATATTACTACTTTTGTGTGGTGTTGGATAAGGGTAAGAAAAAAAAATGGGGCTAGCACAACACTTTAAAAAACTGCATGGCTTGAGCTCATAACTTGATCTGGAGCACTAGAGTTTTTTTTCCCCCATTGGCTTAACCACCTTATTCCCAACTCTGACCTGGCAGGCTGTATCTAACTCTTAGCTCGGGCTAAGGCACTTGAGGTGTCTTTTCCACAAATGGTTTTTCCCTTCTCATTTCAGGAAAATAATGGTTTATTTCCTTAAAACTTCCCTGTGCCATAATTCTTAGAATATTTAGTGTTAGTTTTGAAAAGCTCAAATGAGTGGAGTGATGTGTGTATGTTTCAGTGTGTATTTCATCTTAACTACTTTGATTTCGACATATAAAGTAAGAATTATTTAGAAGCTTTATTCTTTTTCATAACATATTTTCCATGAACTCATTCTCATTTTACACTTTTTTATTTTTAGCTATTTGCACTAAACTCTGAGTAAAATGGAATTAATCTGACTACTAAACAAAGTATATTCTTAGAACTGATTTTATTTTTAAATGACCCCATTCTTGTTAAATTTAACAATGCATTTTCATTTTAAAAATAACATAATATAATTTGCTTAAAACACTTTTAACTGTTGCTGTAACTGTGTCACTAGTTATTTCTCTTTTTCTAGGTTTATAGAACATCAATGTTTGTGTTTGGTGGCTACACAGGGGATATTCATTCCAACTCAAATTTGACAAATAAAAATGACTTGTATGAATATAAGTTGAAGACAGGACAATGGAGTGAATGGAAATTCATTGGAAGGTAATGTTGATTTTTAAACACTCTTATTATAAGATTTAACTATTTTGTTATTTGTGTTTGAAAAACATAAATATTATAATACATTCAAAGTTTAAGAGGCTTGACTTAAAAGTTTTATAAATTCCAATTTCACCTGACAAGTGCTTTCCTTCAACTTCCACCGATTATACTTACACAACATATTTGAGTAACATTTACATCCAATATCACATTGAAAATTGCTTATTGTCCAACAAAAATGAAGTTTAATTTTTATTTTTCAAATAGTAGTACAGTAGTCGGTTGTCTTATATCGTCATTTGTGCAGGTTAATCAAAGTACTATAGATAGTCTTATTTACTGGCCTGTTATAACCATTTTTTAATGAAATTGTGTTCAAATTTTAACTGAGATGTTTTAATGAATTTGTATAAAACATAATCCAGATGGTTTGGAATTAATTGAATTATTTACTAGTTTTAAGTGACCCCTATTAGGTTACATTGACATTCAGATAAGGCCTGTACGGGATCCCGAACTTTGTAAAAAAAAATCAGGAAATTGGATGTTCCCTAAACTATCTCGGGATTTTACAAGAAGTTTACAATTAAGAGATTGTTTATAATTGAGATGTTTTTATTTAATGCTCTTTAACAAGATATCAATTTATTTAAATTAAATTAAATTAAACTAGCCTTATCTTCCTTTAATCAGATGGATACAAAAAATTTCAGCATATTTTTTTTACAGCTACCATACTTAGTAAACACAATTTAGTATCATTAAATAACAACCACACTTGACTGGCTACTTGGTGGTATTATATATCTCTGAATAGATTTAAGGAAGGAATACATATGTTTGGTGAAAGATAATGATAAAAGTGACTTTTAAATTTCAAATCATACACAAAATAGACCTTCACCACACATATTTTGCATCATGACACATTTATTACATTAATGTTATTATTTGGAATGGTATCCATTTGTATTTATATCTTAGATAATAATAGTTGGGTAGACTAGTATTTATAAATCCAAGAGCGCTTTTTGTGAGAGGTCTTCTAAATAAAACATAAAAGGTAACTAGGCACACTAGCTCATATGAGAAATGTTTTTGATTTTCATATCGACAATACTGTAAAAATACTGAATTATAATAGCTGTGTTAGACCTAGTTTTTTTTATTTTATCTTACATAAAAACCTTACTAACACTTCTTAGACAAAATATTGTTTAGTATTTATTTGGAAGACTTACAAATTTAACCCCTTGACTGCCAATGTCGTTCAGAGCGATGTACGAAATATCTGCTAAAATTGCCAGCGTCACTCACAGTGATCCCATGTTTTTCAAGCTCTTAGTTCAGTATTAAGTCAACAGATAGGGTGGATTTTATTTCCGCTGCATTCTCGTTATGTTCAAGCTACTTTTATTTGTCTTTGCACTTATAATTTTGATATATCGAACATGAAAATTATTTTCTAGTCTTATGAGTTTTATCTTTGGCCTTGTTTGTAAACATGGCTACTAAGAGGAAAGCTGTGATTCAA
This sequence comes from Timema poppense, assembly GCA_902141375.1. Lineage (NCBI taxonomy): Eukaryota > Metazoa > Arthropoda > Insecta > Phasmatodea > Timematidae > Timema > Timema poppense. Next base: position 17,214 of record CABFOV010007183.1, on the reverse strand, counting down.
GACACAGAAATACTTGCAATATTTATTGATAGCTCAAGCGAGAGTGATCAATTTGTTAGTGATTCTGAAAGCAGTGATTCTGAATTTGTAAATAATGAAACTGAACAGGAATTATATTCTAATGAAAGTGAAAGATCAAAGCAAGTAGGAGTGGCACTAACACTGATAACATGAGTGTGAATACTAGTGATTCCTAAAGGGATGAAATAAATCTTGAAGATAAGGATAATCCACCCCAACCTCTTCATATTGATGCAAAAGTACCAGGTTTGGAAGTCCCCTCCCCTCCCCTTCTGATTCCAACCCAATTATTTATTTTAGACTTGGGTACATGACTATTTATTAATGTTTGTAATTGTTTTTAGCTAATGTGTGTTTCCTTAGATTTATTTAATTTCAAACAGTTTTTTTGGAATAACAAGACTATTAATTTATCCCTATTATACACTCACCCACCCCCCTTAAAACTTTAAAACAAAGCAATTTAAAAACAAGTTGGTTTTATTTTATTCTCTGCTTTAATTTTGGTTTTTGATATTGAAAAAACAAAAATCTTTGTAAATCTTATCATTAATATTTCTTCTCAGTTTTTTTAATATGATAGTAAATGCATATCTCAACTATATAATGATTCAATCATATTGTTTAAGAATGAATAATTGCTGTTATTTAAATTTATTTAAAATGTGTTTGGTGCTATAACTGGCCTAGGGTGACCTGGTGGTCTAAGGATAAGATGTCAGACTTCTGTGCTGGGGGTCCTGGGTTCAATCCTCAGTCTCAGCACAGATTTATCTTATTGCCAAACCCTTCCTTTACCTCTGACAAGACTTGTATTAATCACAACTTGTGAATGTGTGGAATGCCAGGCCTCCACCCTAGTTCATATTCCACGTTAAACTGTAGGTCCTCCATTTCATCTCACTATCACCCTACCATTACACATTAGCGTAAGTACGTATAACCCGAACTTGTAACTGACCTAGTCTTATGCCTAATCTTTTAATTCCATTTGACCTTGCTTACAAGAAAAAAACATGTAGTATTTAAAAAAAAATACATCATAAATAGCTAACAATTAAAGGGCTCCATGCAAAAAGGAGGTAGGTCCACTTTTTGCTTAAATAAGTGTTTTAACGGTTTCATATATAAAAAAATTTGACTGGTCTTTTAGTCCAAGAACGGTTTGGTCCCAATGATTTGTTAATGTGCTACAGTGAATAAGTAGCTGGCTTGCGGTTTGATTTGGAACAAAAAGGAGGTAGCTTCTGGAGCCACCTCCCTTTTGCTCTAACATAGTTGAAAGTTTAGCCATGGAGCAGCACCATGCAGTATGGAACCCTCTACTGGCCGCAGCAGTTCATTTCCTAGCCCTTCCTTCTTTTGTTAGTATGTTCCCTGTTATATTCCGGTAAACATGGAGAACAGTGACAGTGGTTTTGATTTTAGTGTATCAGAGAGTGAATTTATTCCATCTAACAAAAATAATAGTTACAGTTCTGAAGTTAAATCTCCTGCTATGAAGGGGAAGAAAAGATTCAGGCAAGAAAAAAAGTGGAAGTGTAATGTTATTAAAAGTATAAAAGCGGCAGGGAAGCCATATGTAAGCTGGGGTGGTAAAGCTATTCCAGGAAGGCAGTTTTGTCAGCCGTGCAACTGTAGATAAAGTGTTTTGAACGGTGCTCTGATGATATGAAGCAAAACATTTTATTGTCTTTCAACAACCTTAGAAATAAAGTGGTTCAAGATTCTTATCTGTCAGGTCTTATAACAGTGAGAGCAATAGGTAATAAAGTATTTTATTATTGCTACCAGTGACACACCCAAAAATTAAACTTGGGGGGCAAACAATCAAGGTGTTAGCCAGAACTAAAAAAAAGGTTTGTGGTGAGGGGGATTGAAGGGGGTAGTTATCAATATAAAGGTTTTATAAGGAGCTTGTCCTAACACCCAAAGGGGACAAAGACCCTCTTTTGTGAAATATAAAAAAATCTCTCTGCACCTAGATGTCATTTGTAGGGAATTTCTTATAAATTTTTTAAAATTTAAATACCTCTAAAAGTTATTAGAATTGGCACTCATCTGATTTATTTCAAAAATTAGTTTCTTCTATAAACTATTTGGAACTATTTGCTTGACAAATTTTCGAAAATTAGATGACTATAAACTATTTTTATCTGTCATCCCTTGGTAAATTTTTGAAAATTAGATGCATCGTTTGGCATATTTTTGAAAATTATATTAAATACATTTAACACATCTTCAGTGATCGATTTTATAGTTCAATGCTACGTATTTTAAGTATTTATTAAATTAATTTGAGTCTGGGGGGAGGGGGGTCTGGCACTACCCTGTTTGCCCCCCTAGGTGCACCATTGACAGTTATCTTATTGCTTTTCTTATTGGTATTAATGTAAAGTGTGTAAGGTAGTTTTTTTTAGGTTAGACTAGTAGCCATTGAACATGTTGTCTGCAAGAAGGCATTTTGTGCACTTCATGGCATCTCGTGCAAAAGAGTTGAACTACTAGGAAACCACATATAGTATATAGCACTAAAGAGCAACGAGAAAAACACAAAAATCTACCAAATAAAATCCATGATGATCTGGTGAACAGAATGGACCAACATATTCGGTCATTCCTTAGGAGAAAATCTCAATATTCTCAGAATGATAACTTGACAAAATATTACCTTTCGTCTGACCTATCCATTGCCAAGATGCACGCTCTGTACCTAGAAAAATATAAACCAAAGCAGTATTTGTTACTACAAGATGGAAAACCTATTAAATCAAAGATATCCTACCACTTTTATAATAGTGAATTTAACAAGAACTTTAGACTTTCATTCGCTCATCCTAGAAGTGATACATGCACTAGTTGTGACACTATTCAAAATAAAATTAAGTTATTGACTAATGTAAAGCAGATAGCAGAGTTGAGGATAGAAAAAGAGCTTCATCTTAGGAGAGCAAAGGTTTTATATGGAGATCTTTGAGGTAAATCAAAATTAGCAAAAGAACATGCTGATGTGGAAACCATCACATTTGATTTTCAACAGAACCCACCACTACCTGTGGTACCATCTGGCGATGTATTTTATATGAACAAGCTGTAGGTTTAATCTCTTTGTATTCATGAAGCCAGTAGCTCTAAAAGATATTTTTTCCTTTATGACGAAACTGTTGGCCATAAAGGACAGCATGAAGTTATTAGTATGTTACATTATTATTTTGAAATTATTTTGGACAAATGTGTCTTCCAGGTATTCTTGTTTAGTGATAACTGTGCTGCCCAAAACAAAAATAATCTGATAATATAGTTCCTATACACATTGGTCAAGGTGGGGCGATTTGATACGATCACACGTAGATTTGCAAATCCTGGATGTAGTTTCCTCCCTTGTTATCGAAGTTTTGGCCTTGTGGAGAAGTAGAAAAGGAAATGAGAACGTGTAAATTTATCATCAGAGTGAACTTGGTAGCAAACACTTAAAAAAAATTCAAAGTCATCAATACAACTCAGGATATTTTTCTTAATTTTAAGGACCATTTCTCACCTATGTTCAAGAAGATTATCACTAAAAAATCTAGAGAAAGGTTCAAAGTTACAAAATATCGGCAGTTTGAATTTAGTAAAGTCCACAAGGCCGAAGTTCACTGTAGTTGAAATGCATCAGGCCTCCTCACATTAGCATTTAATTTGGAACGCTCAGAGAATAATGCTCTTACACTCCCTAATGGAAGACTCTAGGAAGATCCACAGCCAATAGCTTCAGCAAAGCTCAAAGATATTCTTAAATTGGCAAACAAATACCTATTACCAAATTAACTTATATTCTATAGTGCCATCACTTCCTTACAAAATAACTTCACATCCGAAAGTGAGATGAGTGAATGAAAAACATGTGTGAATTATCTATGGAATGTGATTATATAGAAAGTTTTTCTATACTTTTATTGAAAATGAACTATATTATGCGATTATTTTTGTTATATATATTCTATAGTCTATATTATAAGCAGAACTAAATTAAAACCTTGTAAATATGTTCAATTTAATAGAACTCAGTGTAAAAAGGATGCAGCTCCAATATTTATTATATTTTAACCATAGAAATTGGTGATTTTAATAAATTAATATATGGTAAAATGAAACCTCTAAGTGAGTAGAATGTTCTGGGAAAATTTAAAATATTGGTTTACATTTGAATTTTTGGGAAGGTTTTATGTTGTTTCTCACAAGTTAGTAAAAGTGGAACCACCCCGTTTTTGCGCGGAGCCCTTCAATTGGGCTAAATCTCGCTTTAATCAAAAGTGGTATCCCCCACTATTTGGTTTGGATATCTATATTCCACTTTCACATTATCTTTACTCTATGGGGCTTTACCTTGACTGATTACACTGTGGTGTAGCTTTTAAGATAGGGTTATAGTGTCATTGGTCAAGCAAGGTAAGACTGCTATCTTTCGGGTCAAACAAAATGTACAAACTACTATGACTCTGTGAATAGTCGGATTTCTAGCTTCGAGTTGAGCTTTAAATAGATACTCGAGCTCATGCTTGAAAGATTCTAAACAATTTTAAATTTTAAACTTTTTAAAAAAAATTATATGATCCTTATTTCATTAAAAAAAATTAAGATAATTTTAACACCTATTTGATTTTTACTTACAAAATTAATTTTTAAAATTATATTAATTTTTTAAGCATTGTATCTTAATACCTGTTTAGGTTGTATGCTTATATACTAATAATGCTGATAGTTTTAGAGATTAGCAAGGCTATATTTATAGGAAGTGTACCCGCATTTGTGGGGCGTTAGAGTGGAGAACCGTTTTAGAAAAACCCCAATTTCAGCACACATGACAGAGATTTGAACCTTGATCTCCCTGTCATTGGCTGTCTAGCCTACCATGATAGTATCATTCTCTCACTAAATTGGGTATATATTTAATCAATCCCAAATACTCTTCTTGATACTCAGGGGTTTCATGAAAAACTCATTTGAGATCAACTCGAATCAAAAAATTTGAGCTCCCAGACATCAACAATTTACACACCATAACAGATGCTAAGGATTAGAGGAACGAAGTAGCTAGTAGTAGTTCATACTTATTATTTGGCAAAGACATTTATTAATTAGATGAATAAGCAAGCTTCTTTGTTTCATGAAGTTCAAAAAACTGTTGAATGAAGGCTAGCTTGCAGGAACCTGTAACCGATACTTGTACTAAAAGAGACTGCATACAAACAACTTAAATAGACTGACATCTATCTATAGGAGGATATGCATTTGGTCATTATTAACATTTCCTCCTCTACCAAGTCGGCACATAACACAACTTTCTCTCTCCTGCTTCTCTTCTTTGATCTCATCTAGAATGAACCATCTTGTTGAAAATACAATTTCGATTGCTAGTGAGTAGTATTTCTTCTGAAGAAATCTTTTAGTGTGTGTGTTCTGTGACCACATGGTCTAAGGGCGCCAATCTCACAATAGACTAAACTGCTAATAATGGGGAGATCATGGTTTGATCCTTGTCAGGTGTACACTAGGTGGTTTCCCCTAAATAGTTTTCCTACTCTCTTTGCACAAATGCAGGTACACTTCCTCTACATTCACCTTCCTCATCCCTATCCACATTATCATATAAGCGGATAACCCAAATGGGTAGTAAGACATGGTGCTAACAAAAAAAATCTTTAAATTATATGTATTTGTATAAGCATATAATATTTCAATACATAAAAATGGTTCAATTTATAGTTTTTCTTTTTCATATTATCATCATCATCATCATCTTCACCGTGTCTTACTACCCGTTTGGGCTATACTCATTTACACTAATGTGTAATGGTAGGGTGATTATGAGATGAAATGGAGGACCTACAGTTTAACGTGGAATCTGAACCATGGTGAAGGCCTGACATTCCACACATTCACAAGTTGTGATTAATACACATCTTGTCAGAGGTTAAGGAAGGGTCTGGCAATCAGATAAATCCGTGCTGGGACCGAGGATTGAACTCTAAACCCCCAGCACAGAAGTCTGACACCTTACCCCTAGACCACCAGGTCAACCTTTTTCATATTGATAAATGCTTATCTAATATGTAGTACAAATTTGCCTAAAAGTGTATATTTTATGGATTTAGTATAATATGTGAACACAATAATAACATTTAAACATCAGACACCTACTTGAAACTAATTTTTTTTTAAACCATCCTGGTTAGGGACAAGGATTTAATTTTGGAATATAGAGCTACACAAATATAAACTTAAAATTATGTTAAAATATTGGTTAATAATTTGGTGTTAGTTAAAAAGGTACACACTTTAAGTAAAATAGGATAAAACTTTTTTCTTGATTTAAAAACAATACCCAACAAACAGTAAAACTAAATGGATCATTTAGAGATTGTTAAAAAGATTTAATGCCACTTCAAAAAATGGAAATAAACCTTGAATCTTCTGTAGCACTATTGGAATCTTAAAAAATTGGTTTTTGATTTGAAGGATGACATATCATTCAATAAATATAACGAGAAAGCTAATGCAATGGCTGCTGTGAATCAGCCCGAGTTAGCTCGGCGAAGACAGTCACAGAGACTTGTCACCAATGATGAGTCTGATCCGCTGGATACAGCTGTGCATTTTCCAGGTAGCCAGAACTTTCATATAAATACATACATCATTATTGACTGACTCATGTCTGCACTTGAGCATCAAATCAAGGCATGTTCAGCAGTTAACAAGCTGTATGGATCCCTAAATTTACTAAATAAGTTGGACTTGTAATAAATCTGACATTCTTTTATGCAATCACATTTTAACAATTGATTAAAAGAATATCAAAAGTATATATATTTATTTGGAAGTATTTGCCATGGTCAATAGCACTTTCAAGCTAGTCACTCACGTCTGAGTGTCTTTGGTTCTAGTTTTTGTAAGAAACAATTGTGGGTGGGAAATGTACACATGAAATATTCTACCATAGTCATATTGAGCACCTTAAAAACTCTGCAATTAATGTGGGCAGGTAATGGCGTGTATGAATACTATAAATTAATACATTTTTCATTCCTAATTCTAAAATGAATAATTATTTATATCTTGGTACATATATTTCAATCATTTTGCTGTTTCATCTAGGCGACCTGTGCCTCGATCAGCCCACGGAGCAGCGGTTTTTGATGACAAATTGTGGATCTTTGCTGGCTATGATGGGAATGCAAGGCTAAATGATATGTGGACAATTTCTTTGCAGGTACATTGACTCTTTGTCATTGAAATGTATTATTGTGTAGAAATTAAAATAAATTCTATCCTCTCATGTTAATTTCTGTGCACATATTTATAGATGAACTTTACAAAACTAGTGCTGAGCTAACAAAGCAATATGTTTGTTTGAGTAAGCTTTCAATGGTTGGGCAGCAATATATTTAGTATTTATATGATAGAAAAGTGATACTTTTAGGTTTGAATTGGACTAAAGATTTGATTTGTCACTGTTTCTACCCCCTATCTTAGGAATATCTCATGCACAGTGTCAGTCTTCACTCATCTCTAAGACATGATTCTATGTAGTTAATTAGCCAAATAAATAAATGGTGACATTTATTACATCCTGAATGAAATATAGGCTAAGCATTGAGACATATTTAATATTGGCAAAATAGATTTTATGTCATTGATTAATATTGACCTGAATTTAAAGTATTTTGTGATAAGATTTATAAAACTAGTGGTGAAAGCATATCTCTAATTTATTTGAATTAGTTTGTGTGGAATCTTATTTCATTATAATATCAAATTAAATATATTTACTACTTTGAAACATTAGATCAAACTCTAAGGGTTGGCTTAAAGGTTGCTGTTTATGAATGGCCCGAAATACCAGTGTTTAAATTTTAAAGAGTATACTAGGAATAATTTTGCAACAATTTGACTTTTTATTCTCTCTCTAGGTCAATGAGGATTATATTCCTGAAATTTCACACTCAATCTAGGTAAAAAATAAATGTCTGTATCAAATATACATTTTAAATGTCTAGGTTACAATCACTTAGAAAACTGGGTAATTGTTGGGTAAAATAAATCCATATAGTTAAAATAACAAGAAAAATACATTTATTTATATTTTGAACTCTAAAGCTTGACATTAAAATGCTTGTAAATTTATTGTTTTTAAATAATTTTTCAAACTTTCAGCCTAGGCGCAATTAAATATTATTATGATTGAGTTTGCAATATCATTTTTGAAAATTGTTTGGTAGAACTAATCCCAAATTTTGCTAAATAAGTAATTTTCAATTAATTTCTACAAAATCTGGTACATATTACTTAGCCTATCTGGTAATTTTTTTTAATGAAATAGTATATTTGGTTCATAAAATAAATCAAAACATTTAGCTACACTTATTAATATGTAACTTCTTTGTTTAGAATTATCACACTTTAAATTTGTTCTATTGAAATAAGTAGGGGGTGGATTTACAGGCACTAGAATTTTAAAAAAAGGCTGGCAAATAGGCACTAAAAATCACAAAAATAGGAACATAAATAGGCATTATAAAGTAAAAAAGGCAATAAATAGGCACTAAAAAGAAAAAAATAGGCACATAAATAGGCATAGTAATGCAAAAAAAGGCACCAAAACTCTCAAAATTTTTATTATTCACTCTTAAAATCCAGCACACACTTTCCATAAACACATATTAATTACTATTAGAGTTAATTAATTATCAAATACTTCTCAAGATTTTCAGGTGTAAATTTTGTTCTGTTGTCTGACAAAATGTTTTTATACTGTGAGAAACTTCTCTCGACTTCACATGAAGTCATTGGGCAAAACTTCAGACAAGCTATTTCAGCTGGGCTAAGCTTGACTTCTGGGAGTGATGTAGTTTGTCCTTCTAAGATGTCCGCAATACTTGTCATCACTTTCTACCCAGGGTTTCGCTGCAATACTCTGTTAAATTTGTCAACGATGGCTGTGCCAACTGAGCCAGAAGCCTGATTCAGGTTTTCTTCTATTCCCCGCATTATCTTCACAGCTTTCAAATACCTCGCCTATAAAGCTGTGATTGCTCCAGGAAGATTTCCAAAATTGATTTTTAAGTATGCCAGATCCACACTGACACTTGAGCAGGAGATGGCAGCATTTGCTTCTGTAATGGCGACAGCTTGTTCCTCGCCAAATTTATGGACTACCTACAAGCAAAACGGTTGGTATAGCAAAACTCTTTATTCTTTCAATATATTTATTGTGTTCTACAAGTATAACCATTAATTTTTTTTTTTTCCAATAATGGGGACGGACAGGTAGAATCAATAAAACTAGTGGTAAACGCTCACTGCAATTTTAATTTAGAAATGCACCTAATGATAGTGTATTGTATAATACCTTTTGAATGTCACTCAGATAATCTGCATAGTACAACGCACCATGAAGCCATGTACCCCAACGCGTTAACACTGGCTGTGGTGGCAAAGGTGTGTTGGGCAGGGCGGCCTTAAATGAGAAGATTCGTGATGCGTAATAGCGTCAACATTTGGAAAACTTGATCTAATATCTTCTGCAACCCTATGAACAGCATGCGCCAGACAAGTCACGTAAATTAACTTGGTGTAGGATACTTTAAAGCTTGCAGCCGCTTTCAACATGTAGGCCGCACTGTCTGTCAGCAACACCAAAAACCTTTCGTCATTGTTTTCTGATGGCCACAGGACACCTAATATAAACAAATTAACTTATTTATAATTATAATTTTTACAGGACTAACACTGCGAATCATTAAATTAACACAGTATATTTTGTGCAATTACATTATATACTAACGCAAAGCATCACGAACAACTATGGCAATTGTCGAGCTGTTGGTTGCCTCAAGCATCTTTGAAACAACCAAGTGAGGTTTCCCAGGACTCGTAGAGTCTAGTTTTCCAACAACAACATTTGCAACGTATCTGCCACAGCGGTCAGTGGTTTCATTAACAGTAGCCCAGATGTATGACTCTCCAATAACTTCTCGGATTTTCTCAACTGTCTTAAACGAAATAAAAAGAATATTTACCGTAAATAGTTTAAATCAATACAATTCAGTTAATATTTTTTAATGTCAGAAAGAAAAAACTGCTATTGTAAAAACTTACGGATAAATATGTTGGATGCAAGTAGTGTTTCCTCAGAGTTGATTCGTCTGGTATCTTCATGTTGGTATATTTGTTGAGAAAAGCATTGAAATCTGGATTCTCCAGCTTCTTCCAAGGAATATTTGCAGCTACCATCGCAGAGCATAAGTCAGCAGAAAATTGCTCTTGGGTTTTATCGGTATCGTTAACTTTAGGAAAAAATGGTTGAGATCCTGTTTTCTTTCCGGAATTCTTCATATGTATTGCAGTATTTATGTGTTGTTCTAGGTGATACTTCTTCTCGAATTTTACCTAAATATTAAAAATGGAAATTTTACCCAGTAATATATGTGGATTCTACAAATTAACAAAGCATCACCTAACAAGAGAACTAAGATTGCTTTTTTTTTTATCGTAGTGTTACGCTTTGGTAAATATTTCCACTTTGTTGTTGAAATCCTTCAATATGAAATGAAATCTAGTTTGAACAATAGCAAATAATCGTAATTTACTTTTAAACAGTAGACAATATATTTAATAAAAACCTTGACTTTCAAAATTAATAGTTTCATTTCCCCTTTTGAAAAGATAACTTACCTCCTTGGAACATGGCTGACAAAAAATTATTTTGCCATCCGTTGTGAAATCCCTATCACCACCAATCNGTTGAAATCCTTCAATAAGAAATGAAACCTAGTTTGAACAATAGCAAATAATCTTGATTTACTTTTAAACAGAATACAATATGTTTAATAAAAACCTTGACTTTCAAAATTAAAATTTCATTTCCCCTTTTGAAAAGATAACTTACCTCCTTGGAACATGGTTGACAAAAAATTATTTTGCCACCCGTTGTGAAATTCCTATCACCACTAATCCACTGGTTGAATAATACACTATTACACGATTTCTCTTTAGGCATTTTCAACTAGTTCAATAATTTACACTGAGTCCAATACAAAGAAATATTAATGAACAGTTATGCACATCTAACATCAGCGTAATATACACAACCACTGAATGAACTGACACTGTTTTGCGCTAGAAGAAAATCTTTGTTGCCGGACTGACCAGTCTGAACCTATCATACCACTGGACACATGGGCTTTTCCTACCTATCACAAGTATCCACGTGGAGTAACCTAAGGAGGGAAGGAGGAGGGGGAGGGGGGGGGGGCAGCCGCCAGTATTTAGAAAGAAAAAAAGAGGGTGGGAGGAAGAGAGAGATAGAAAAATGTACTTTAAGGCTCCCATTTGTAAAATAGGCACTAAAACAGCGAAATAGGCATTTATAGGCAATATAAAAGTTATCTCATTATCTTCGCAATCATCGAAAATAAACTTATACCTCAAAAGCCTACTTTTCAAACCATAGGAATAAAACAGGCATTTGGGGCAAAATCCGCCCCCTAGAAATAAGAATAAAATAATTTATTAAATGTTTATACATTTTTGGTGAAATTTTGTTAGTTAAAAAAATTATTTCATTATATCTTCTTTTATTGTATCAATTTCTATTAACATTTTTCATTAGATCAAGCCAAGTTTTCTAAACTTTGGACAGCCAACTCAAAAAAATATATGTACATACAAATAACATAATACCGGGTTATACTTTTATCTAAATTTACCCACCACTGATAAAGGACTTAAACTTTTAAACAATATTTTTAATTAGGAGTATATTAAAATGTTTTTAAAAAGGCTAACTTTTATCTCTATTTTAACTTATCTAAATCTAACTAACGTAACCAAGACAATGTGTAATATTTTATGTATGAAAATTCTTATTCAAAGTATTGAGTTTTGTGAATATTTAAAAAATAATTTTAATGGATGAATCAGAAAGCAATTTGCACAGTACTCACTACTTTATTGCTATTCTTTTTGGAGATGAAATGCTTTTCTGATTGTTCCTCTATAGTAATACCTTTAAAAATACTAATATTTTAATTTCTTTTGATTCTAATTAGCTAAGATCATTTTTATGTTTAATACATAAAATATTGTTTTTATTTAGAAACTATTATGATTATTAAATATTGACAGTTTTCAATCCTATATTTGTTCAGATAATTGAGTGTACAACATTAATAAACATTTAAAACTATGCAACACTTAATATTTAGATATTATAGAAACCTGCTATTAACATTATTGAAATTGGCTATTTGTAGGAATACTGTTTTCATAAAAAATGTATTAATAGTGTAACAAAACTAGTGTCTAACAGTAGGACTGGTGCGCTTCACGTTGTTTACCCTAACTGCGCTCCCTGTTCTCTCTATCTCCCTCCTTTTTTTTTATCAGGTATGCAGTGGCACTCTCGCTTGGATGGGTGATTAGAGGGGACGGGTGAGGAAAAGGCTTAAGTCTGGATGAGTCTGGGTTCATTCATTTTATTCTAGAAATGGAGGATTCCAGACTCTTAACTGTGACATTAAATATACACGGTCGGCGATAGCCACGGGATAGTGGAGTGAGTGGACCGGCGTGTCCAGGAGTGGGCTAGAATGCCCGAGCAGGTTGATGTGTGATTGCGAGTGATTCGGCGAGTCTGGCGTTCGTGTAACGTGGAGTATCGTGATGTGTCGTGTGCGGGACATGTGACGGCATGTGTGGACTACACAAGTGATGTAGACATTTAATGTTATTGTGGACTACACTTTTAATGAACTTTTTGTGACGTTTTAAATATTTGAATAGTAACTATTATAACTGTTATAACATGTTTTTACAGTCAATAATTTGCCTCTTTAATTTAATAACATTATACGTGTTCTTATACTCTTATTAACTTATAGACTTAGTTATTATTACGCTTTTTATTTAATTTAGTGACTTGTTTAGTTGTTATTAATCTAGCTGTATATTTATTGTTTTAGTTCTTATAATCCAAACCTTGAAATTTCGCGTTCATTTTCATTCTTTTTTAATCGGCATCATCCAGTATCCTTAAAAGAACTCGCGGTTCACACAGTGACGTGTGAATGGCCCTGAACCCTTACAATACAAGCGTTACAATATTTTAACAATAACATTAAAACTTTTTAATTACACCTTCTATACCTTTTTATAGTCCTTTTGGTGACCTGGTGGTCTAGGGGTAAGGTGTCAGACTTCTGTGCTGGCGGCCGGGGTTCAATCCTCGGTCCTGGCACAAATTTATCTGATTACCAATCCCTTCCTTCACCTCTGTCAAGACATCTTGTGAATGTGGGGAATGCCAGGCCTCCACCATGGTTCGGATTCCACGTTAAACTGTAGGTCCTCCATTTCATCTCACAATCACCCTACCATTACACATTAACGTAAGTGCGTATAACCCGAACGGGTAGTAAGACGCGGTGCTAATAATAATAATAATAATAATAATAATAATAATATAGTCCTGTTTTACATAAACATTACTGCACATATTTTGATAAACATCTTTTAAATTATTGTATATAAACTCTTGAAGCTATATGATTTAAAAGAGTTATTTTAAACTCGTTTAAAATTTGAAATAGTACTATACCCTATTTTCCTTTTCATTAACAATAGTTAGATCAAACATTGAAAGGAGTATAAAAGGGCACACAATTTTTGTGTTTTAATTGTGATAAGTGTGTAGAACTTGCTGCAGAATAGTAGTAGACTGATGGATATGATAGATGTGTTTATATTAAGGTGGTATGAGAGTGGGGTAGAATAAGGGAATGGGATAGAGGAGAGAAGTAAATGTGACTTAACAATGGAAGAAATGTTTGCATAAAAAAAAAAGGTGAGGAAGGAAATTGAATTAATTGAATATACATGGCAAATTTAAACATTAAATTGTTTTCTCTTAGAATATCTTAACTATTCACGTAATATTGCAGATAAAATGAATCAAGACTTTTAAGTTGAAAATAATTTTAGTTGTATTGTTTAAAATGTAACTTTTGATTTGTATTAATAATATTATAAATAATCATGACATAATATCTCTACACCAATTCAATCTGACAACTCATTGAGAGTAGCTTCTCAAGATTAATAGTGATACTCTGGTTTAGGGCTAGAGGTGCAGGAATCTTAAAGGTGGGATAACTAGTGAAAAATTGAATTTGCTACAAATTATATTGAGTCTCAATAGGAAAATTGTAAGAGAAATAATATTGTCTATACCCTAATATCTTGAAGCATTCATGTCAATTTTATCTCATCTTGGAGTTTCTTTTGAACTTACTGTAGCATAGTATATATATATATATATTTCTTTTTTTTAACTATTGAGTGGAAGCTTTGTGGTGACTTAAGGCTAGTTTCATAGTCAGATTTAGCACACATAGAGTGAAGCACTATACTAAATACAAAACTACACCTACCCAGACCAGAAAGGAATGGGCCAATTTGATAAACTGGCCTATTCCATTCAAGTTTAGGTAGGTGTTGGCTTGTATTTAGTATAGTTCTGCACTTGAGGCATACTAAGTTTGACCATGAAACTGGCCCATATATATTCTCAGTGGTGAACTATATTGGCCTCACATGATCTCATTGTTAAACATTACTGAAATTTGTGAGCCCAGTGTTAACATATTCGTTTATTTATTTATTTTCACCAAAAAATAACATACACTTTTTATAAATACACTATGTTTCTAATAATATTAATATATAACAATTATTAATGAAACAAATAGTTGTTCATCCGGTGTCACACAATATGGGTCATAAAAGACACAACAACAAGAACAACCGTGCAAGCGGCAAACCAGGAATGGGCAATAGCAAGGAAGGAGAAAATGTCTTTTCTAAATGGAAATTTTTGTCACAGTTTTTTTATATATATAAATATATATTATTTTATCTAGTGATATTAGGATTTTGTTTTAAATAATAAATTAGTGATATATTTGCTCCTAAATATCTCTGGCATAGCATGCATACTAATTACTAAGCCAGAATATGTGTGAAATAAAAGTTTCTTAGAGTTGCATTTTTTTAACACCTGTATATAGGTACCATATTTAAAATAATATCACTATATTTTTTAATAACTCTTTTATAAACAATGTTAAAATAGTTTCCTATATAATTTTATTAATATTTCCTTATATTAAAAATAAACCATACAATTTGACAAAACTGGTAGCTTATTGTTAACATTTTCACAATTTGCCACTGCTTATCCTGATGCTACACCCATTTACTTTATATCAAAGCATTTTGGTGTGCTTGCGTGGTTTGTAAGCTAAAATATTTAAACATTTATTTTTATATGCCTCTGAGTGAAATTTCCATTATAAACATGTGTGCAGGGTGACCTGGCGGTCTAGGGGTAAGGTGTCAGACTTCTGTGCTGGCGGCTGGGGTTCAATCCTCGGTCCCGGCAAAGATTTATCTGATTACCAAACCCTTCCTTCACCTCTGACAAGACATCTTGTGAATGTGGGGAATGCCAGGCCTCCACCGTGGTTCGGATTCCACGTTAAACTGTAGGTCCTCCATTTCATTTCACAATCACCCTACCATTACACATTAGCGTAAGTGCGTATAACCCGAACGGGTAGTAAGACGCGGTGATAATAATAATAATAATAACATGTGTGCAGTTTTTAAAACTCATTATCAACTATATGATTCAACAAGCATTTGATATCATTAGGAAGATAATCAATGCTTATCTTTTCCATGTGCTAAGGTAAAATACTTTTACACTGGTAAGTAAAACTTATAAGCATTAAAAATAATTATACACAATGTTTTTAAGGTTTATTGATATAATCTTGGCACATTTATTAGGAATATTTATGTTTAAAATCATAAGCATACAACTTTTCCTCATATTGTTTTGGTCTGCTGAGTCCAATTTATCATCAGGAAAAATATCTTAAAAATCATCTATATAAATCATACATCTTACTAAAAATTTTCCACTTAAACCTACAAATTAGAATCATCATTTTTTTCTTATGTTTGTACCAATTTTTTTTTTCAAAACCTATTTATTATTTGGAAGCTTAGAAAGGAAAACATTTAATTTGTCAACTTAATATTTTATTTAAAAATACTCAGGAAAATGCTAAAAAGAAAATGTGATGAATTTTCAGGGTGATACACGAACGTGGGAGGAAGTGACTCAAGCTGGTGACCGACCACCCACATGCTGCAACTTTCCAGTTGCTGTTGCTCGTGGCTCTATGTACGTTTTCAGCGGACAGAGTGGTGCTAAGATAACAAACAGTCTCTTCCAGTTTAATTTCCAAGAAAAATGGTATGCTCAGTATAATGTATCTATACCCTGAATTTGGTTGGAAGAACAGTAGAAAAAATTCAAACATATTAGTGTGCGGCCAACATTGGTAATATTTCATTATTATTTCTGTTATTTTATAGGATTAATAATATCTATCAAAAGTGACAGCTGGATATAGTATGACATGATGTATGAATATATTAAAACTGTTTTAGTAACTTTAGTAACTAGCTTCTACTGTTCTTCCTATCAAAATCATACTATAAATTAAGTAATTAAGCATATTTCTAAAGCTATAAACTTTATAACGGAAAGAATGACCATACAATTAATGTGCTTGACTTTGATAAAGGTGTGTTTGTGGATTCAATCCTCACATACTGCACTCAAGATTGATTAGCCACATATTCGTTCTACATCTTTCATCCTCCTTTATATTTATTTATCAATAATTTTGAATTCAAATTATTAATACATCATACTTATCGCTTTGAATTAATATCAGCCTTGTAATTACGCTTGTAAATGTACTTAGTAGGATAAAGACACAACAAATATTGGTCAAATAAATATTTATTAATTATTTATAATGAAGTATTAGAACTCCATTAACTTGGGTTAAATTTACCACAATATATTTTACACATAACATTTCTTTTGTTATCTACAATTATTTTATTTAACTAACGATTACAATTACTGCCGATATTTACTCCAGTTTAAAAATAAATTGAATTTGTTTATACTTAAGTAATGAACACATTTTTGCGTATAAGCCGAACGGGTAGTAAGACGTGGTGCTAATAATAATAATAATAATAATAATAATAATAATAATAATAATAATA
>CABFOV010007182.1:0-29955 GCA_902141375.1 Timema poppense | reverse complement strand
AGGGAGAAGGATAACAATGTGTCTGCAAGTTTTCTGAGTGGAGTCCGGGTTCGATTAACAAATAAACGTGTGGGAGTTAAAGTGGTTTGTAGCTTACAATACACTCCCAAACTTAGACCGATGAATGGAAATAGCTATGTGGATTGATTGATTAATTAATTACATTGTATTAATTGGCTTTGCTTAACACCAAGTTTACTAACGGTTTAATCTAAGTGGTCGTGATGGATAAGGTATTTTAGAGGATGTGCACATATACACGTGAAAAACCACCCCTCAATTTACTGTGCCGAGATTCAAACCTTGACCTCCCCGTCAACGATGATGGACAAGCGCATTGAGAGATTAACGCCTCAGACCTCTCGTCCACCACTGCGGGGTTTTCAAACCTCCATTAGTGGTTTTGTTCCTGACCCAGTTCACAAACTCCTCGTCTTGATCGCAAACAAACAGTTTGATCCGTTTTTGCTTCAGGGCCAAAGTCAGGTTAAGATGGCGGCCCGTTGTACTGGTCGCGGTGACAGTCGATAAAGTAGTAGAACATGGGCCACACATACAATAGTACAATAGTCACCACCCCACGGTCAATGGACGACATGAGCTCGGACCGCGGTAGTTTATGGACTGTGGGCTATTTGGGAGTTCCAGTGAACATGCACACAATCACACACACACACACACACACACACACACACATGTAAAAACTGGTGGTATTGTCTCTTGCAGGTGTTAGAGAAACTCGTCGCGTGATTAACTGTTGATTTCACACATAACAGGCCTCGCTATAACACCACCATAAATACACGAGCAAGGGACAGACCGGAGACTGGAACCCGTAACTCCGAACAAACATTTGGAGGAGTTTTTCAAGTATTTTGTTTTATAACTGTAAGAAGAATGTTGTATTAAAAATAGGAAGAGAAGATCTAAAACTCGAATCAGCTTCTAAGGTTAAAAGTTCGGTCACTATCTTACAGTGATGACGTCATCATCAGGCAACGTGGAGGGAGCTGGAACTTTTGAAAGGTAAATATTTTATGATCCATGAAAATCTACTATAAATGTCCTATCAGCGAGGTGAGTCAAATTGGACAGTGCCTAACACTGACTGGGTTCATCAAGAAGTGTTTTATAATTCATAATGGACTTCCTTTGTGCCTCGAGGGTAATTTCACTGCAATCCCCNTCATCATCAGGCAACGTGGAGGGAGCTGGAACTTTTGAAAGGTAAATATTTTATGATCCATGAAAATCTACTATAAATGTCCTATCAGCGAGGTGAGTCAAATTGGACAGTGCCTAACACTGACTGGGTTCATCAAGAAGTGTTTTATAATTCATAATGGACTTCCTTTGTGCCTCGAGGGTAATTTCACTGCAATCCCCCCCTCCCCCCACCCTCCAGCCACCCACCTTTATTTCTAATTCTTTCTAATTAACTCGCCGACTGAAGCCTTAAGGCATGCAATGTTTGATTGTTTTGTTGCCGTCGACGGAAAAGTAGCTTTATATTTTATAGATATTTATTTATAAAATCATGAATTTTCTGTCCGAGGGAACGAAATAACTCGACACATATCCTTGATTAGGTTGATGTGATAACCTTGAAGGCATCATATGTGTGATAGACATGATTGCTGGTAACGGAAAGGTCGTATTTCAAATCCCGGTGGTATCCACTGGAGGTTTTTTTTCTCTCTCCTTCCATTTCCCACGCAGATATTAGTATACTTCATTTAAATTTTACCTTCCTCATTTCTACACTACATGTGTAAATACACGGCTATCATGGATGGGTAGTAAGGGGTGGTGTTCAAAAATAGGTATTAGTAGCCATCCGCAAGCGAACTGTGTTCTTCCTCTGAAATGTCGCCGTTCCTAACCACTGAACACTCGAGGTAACAGTAAGAGAGACGCCGCTCTCGGTCAGGTAGACTAGGGTAAGCCGGCTCGACTCGGACTACGGGGTAATTTACAGCCAAGACAATGGTCCCCGGTCTCATCCATCACACTCATTTGATCCACGCAGTGATATAATTTGTCAGACGCGCTATTGTTTCTTGACGAGCTCTCTTCGGTCGCTTTTTGTCTGTCCTTCAGATGGACCGGTACACCCCTCTCGTCGTGTTTTGATAGGGTCGGAGTTCTGTTTCTTCTCGGGCCTGTTGCAGAGAGGATTGGTGTGTAGTGTGCGAGAACGGAGGAGAACAATCCTCAAGAAGGTCGATACTTGTTTAGTCACACATAATCTAATACTCAGAGATACACTAAACAAAGTATATTATAAGCACCTCGGTGGCGTTTCGGGTTGAGCTAGACTGCCGAGGACTGGAAGTTCAAGGTTCAAATATCAGTCGGGTGAGATTGGGGGTGGTTTTTCCTAAATGATTTTCCCACTCTTCCTCCACGAGTGTGGGTTCACTTCCTCCATATTTAACCTTTCCAATTCCTAATCCATTCGAGTAATTAGTACTTAAGCATACTCGAACAGGTAGTAAGACATTATTATTATTATTATTATTATTATTATTATTATAAGCTTACAGCCAAAGCTAAGCCAACGTGAACTGCTTAACAAAATGCCACTGAGCTAGAAGACGATCCTCCACTTATTAAAGCACAATGACGGGAAAAGGGGAAGGGGGGGGAGGTTGCTTAGGGTCAACATGGAGAATCTGATACTATATTGTTTTAAATGTTTTATCGGAATTACCCGCCTCGGTGGCGTAGTTAGCTAACGCGCTAGTCATGTTGAGCTCGACTGCTGAGGACGGGGAGATCAAGGTTCGAATCTCGGTCGGGTGAACTGGGGGTGGTTTTTCCTAAATGGCTTCCCACTCTCCCTCCACGCAAATGCGGGTTCACTTCCTCTAATTCAACCTCCTCAATTCCTAATCCATTAGAGTAACTAGTACTTAAAGCGTATAACCCAAACGGGTAGTAAGACGCGGTGCTAAATATTATTATTATTATTTATCGGAATTGTCAATCTCTCGCAAAAAATGATAACTACGGATGACGCGACTTAACTGTCAAATGTTGCTATTATAGCTCTGTTAGTCAACTCCCCGGTTATCAAACTAGAGTCCTCTAGACCATAGTGACGACCCGTCTCATCCCCCGGAGTATAGAGGAAGTGTGTGGGAGGGGAAGGGGGGGGGTGGACACCCTCAGTACACCAGGCCGAGATTCGAACCTCGACCTCCCTTCCACGTCTTCGGTAAACAGTCTGAATGAACTTGACATTTAATCTTCTTCCACATTGACGGGGGTATTCAGCGCTCACTTTCTAAACTGACTGCTTATATCAGCACACAACTCACAAACTGGCCTAACTCTATCACAAACACAACGCCCAGTACCCCTACCGTTAATTCATCACTGTAAAGGGGTAAGCCCAAGTGCCACTAAATGTAATCTTGTCTGGTCATGCCAGGAGTCGAACCCGTGTCCCTGAGTCAGGGTGTCGAGACTGTACTAGAGATTAAATGTTGTTGCGGCGAGTGTACCTGACTCCCCCCTCCCCCCTATAGTGCCACAAGGGACCAACCCTGACTGAAATGTTGATGGGGTCCCCGGTACGTGCTGCTCGCTATTGTTCCACTGACACCGCACGCCCCTGGCTGCGAGATCCTACAACTTCTATGACTCGTGGGCCCCTCTTCAATTGGGGGGATGGGGGGAGGTGTCCTGGGGGAAGGGGGGCAGGTAAAACGCTGGAAAATGCTCGCGTACTCGATTGGAAGAGTTTAATTTTCATGAGAAAACTTTGCGACGACACGAACAGAAGCGACGCGAGGAAGATGACTGAGCTGCATCCGTTGTGTCTCATATAGAGCTAGTATTCTAATCTTGAACTCGTGGTGGATCGGCCCCCTTTCCTTATTTTAGACTCAATTTATGATTGAGCCTTTTTCATAGCCGTGGGATTTGCGTAATTATTGGAACTACTCTTGTTTTTCTTGTTTGGGTCGAGATTACTTTTAACCACCATTCGGTCGGGTGAACTGGGGGTGGTTTTTCCTAAATGATTTTCCACTCTCCCTCCACGCAAATGCGGGTTCACTTCCTCTAATTCAACCTTCCCAATTCCTAATCCATTAGAGTAATTAGTACCTAAAGCGTATAACCCGAACGGGTAGTAAGACGTGGTGCTGAATATTATTATTTTAACCACCATCGTGGGTTCGAAGCCGCCGCTTGAAATTGACATTTAGTCACTGTGGGATAAGCTATTAACATCTAAATTTACTTATGAGTAGGATAGCTATGAACTAATTTAGTATAGAAAATATGTATTCGACTACTAATAAAAATATCTAAATAAACGATTTAAAAAAAAGTGGAATTTACCTTATGTCACTGGGGCCACAGCTGAAAATTTATGATGGATTTATTTTAAACTTGATATTTAAATGTTATATTGATGTACTTTGAGGACAAATATAGTTTTTGATTCTAACTCTAGAATTAAGGGTAGTTTTATGCAGACAAGTTTTGAAAATTATAATAATTTGAAATTTGTTATAGCATTATTGATCTAAATTGATATTTGAGATGTGTTAAACATTATAAATAACACTGTGAAGAATTTCGTTCTATAAAAATTCATGCAAGGGTTATTTATTGGGAAAATATTGTTTCAGACAATTAAGAATTATGTAAGATTATGGCGTACCGTTTATCTGTTTAAGGTTCTATTATTTTATATGATTACAGTTTGTGCCAGCTAGGAAGCATGAAGAGAGAAATGGAAAAATAAAATACTCCCTTCCCCCTAACACACCGAGAATCGAACTCCAAATCCCGCGGGATGGGTGACGCACACACTCACTCACAAGTAATACGTTTAGATGCAGGTTGGAATCGAACCAGAGTCCACTAAACGTATAATCGACCACAGAAACGATGAACACGGCTGGTACAATATAGTAGGCTATTAAAGCAGTAATATAATCTAAATATAATGAATACATTGATTAAATGTGTGTAGTTGCTAATTAAATTAATTATATTCTCTTTAAGTACTAAACATATAATACATTCTTTAATTATTACTTAATGTTAACTAAACTTTTGGATTGTTTTAAATATTATTTTATGTCGTTATAAAACAAACAATATTAGAATTCTGATCTCTTACAACCCAGATTATCGTAGTTTGAATCCTGGTGAGTGCATTGATGTTTATTACCTTGACTTGGTTCCACACTCTCCCTCCACGCAAGTGTGAGTACATTTCCTAACAATTTTACCCTCCTCATCCTTACGCAATCAGTGTAGATATGTGTGGATAGTCCGGACGGGAAAATATTAATACTCTGCGATCTTGAATGTAGTTTACTCTAATATAAGATATTTGCATCCGGCTTGGATCAAACCATGAATCATTCGGTGTCGTGATGGAAGCGGCCATGTGACCGAGCAGTCGAGCAGAAATCGTGTTGACAGTGACCACATTATGTTATGGGTCATTTTCCTTTTACGTACAGTATCTAACCTATCGCTTTACTGAATTTAGTCGCAGATATTTAATATCTGTCAATTATTTGTATTCTTATGTACAATAAGTACAATGTACAATGTTCATAATACATCAATACAAAATTCTAATCTAATTTATTCACGTATCTTAATGCATTAAAACGTATTTTCAAATCCTTTGTCTTTTCCGAAATCCCGCAATATGTCATAATTTATTTTATCCAGTTAGATTTAGGTCTTGCGCCGTTTTCTTACAGGTTCACCTAATACCTTAGATTTAAGTTGGTTAGGTTAGGTTAGTTAGGTAAGGTTGGTTTAGGTAAGGTTATGCTAGGTCTTGTTAGGTTTGTTAGGCTAGGTTTGATTAGTTAGATTATGCTAGGTCTGGTTAGGCTGGGTTGGTTAGGTATGGTTTTATTAGTTAGATTAGGTTAGGTCAGGTCAGGTTAGGCTAGGTTAGTTAGTTTAGGTTATATTATCTACTGTTTTAATTATTTTGTTTACATGCTATTATTTTTGACACATACCTAGGTCACTCAGAGTTTTTGTGGTTACTTTGAGC
Organism: Timema poppense; assembly: GCA_902141375.1. NCBI lineage: Eukaryota > Metazoa > Arthropoda > Insecta > Phasmatodea > Timematidae > Timema > Timema poppense. Next base: position 23,909 of record CABFOV010007182.1, on the reverse strand, counting down.
ACTGTCGGTTCCAATACGTAGCCAATCAGTCATCGCACGTCCAACGAACACAAGAACCAACTTACACCTTTGGAGATCATTAGTCTACATCCAGGGAAAGTCCCCCTCCCCCCTCCCTCTAAGGTTGATATGATCAACATTTAATAGGAAGAGCCTTTTATAAAATACAAACATATTTTGTTGCGGTCAACATTGATGATCACTCTTAATTATTTATTATTATTATTTTCTCATGTTATTTTATGTGCTTGTATGTACTTGTGTACTTTTCAGTGCTGGCCTGTCATTGGCCTCACGACTGTTGGCCAGAACTATAAAATTAAATTGAAATTGAAAATATTATTTTATTTATTGATAGCGCCTATCAAAAGCGACAGCTTCAGATCACATGACTTGACGTATGAATACGTGAAAATCGATTTAATAACTTTTCCACCTGTCAGATAAACTACTTATTATGTAAATTTTACTGCGGAATGTTTTCTATATCGATGCGTCTCAGGATCATACATTTACAACCGGCTTGGAACAATGGATGATTCAATTCAATGCTCGCGTGAAGACGGAAACACCAACATTCCAACCTAAAGTTTCCCAAGAATTAATTCAAGGTAGTGCCAACTTTACTGTGTCATTTCCTTAAACGAAACGTTTAAAAATGTTATATTTGTTGTTGTTAACAACCTGGTAGCCGACCAGTTGTTATAGAAATGGAAAGCCACTTTCGGCTGATTTGATTAGGCCAAATGTGTGTCATTATAATTCAGAAAATTGAAAGGGTTGAACTTGTATTAAATATGCATAGCTATATATATTTTTTCTCAGTAGCCAAACGCGTTGGAAGGGGGAATGTATTATTTGTGTTTAGAATCGGTGGAAAGAAATACGATTTTTCGAAATGTAATTGGTATTTTGTACGGGATCGGATGAAGGACGAGACAGATCAAATTATACGCTTCGTGTTGACTCCATTATTTATCTGAACCTGCCCACACGTGGTTTGGATTATTCCTTCAGCCAGTGTTTTGTTTTATTGCTGAGAACATTCGTTTTATTTAAGCCCCTTAATATTCGCTGTTCAATGAAAAGGTTTATATTAAGAGCATGCATCACATGCCAATAAACTCTGTGATACAGTCGGCTATAAATCGTACATTTACACCAACACTATTGTAATTAGATCATTTCTGATTAAACATTAATGAGGATAAAGAGTTAATAGAAGTTCCTTATACTGAACATAAATTATATTTGGATAAAAACTGCATTGAAAAGGCCTTTTTTGGATATTTTAGAATGGCTTTACAGATAGGCACTGTGCACAAATATTATTTCTGTTATAATAGGACAGTAGTCGCTCTGTCCCCCATCATCACCGCGGAGAATGTCGAGTAATCATTCAAATACGAATGAACTGCACACATTTATTAGTCCGGGGGTTAGGTGCACAAAATAGAGGGTACCTTGCATCTCATTCTAGAAGCTAGCAGATGTTCCTTAAAAGTTGTAGATTGATTTAAGAAGCGGAACCACGAAAAATTTCCATTCGGGTGGAATACACAGCGGTCAAAACTTAACTATCCAGTTTTTAAAATATAAACTACGTTTTTTATTTATCTCCTAAGCCAGGCAACGTAGGACAACGGTTCTGGTATCAACCAATGCGTCTCGTCAATTCGAATTAATTCAACCCTCTTCAAAGTTGATCTGACAATTTGTACAGGTACACCTGGTTACTGACCTTCATGCTTACGTCATAATATCAGCTGAAGGATAACATTTTGTGTAAGAGTAAGAGTCAGACAATAAATATAACATAGTATTATTTTTGTTTTATATTAGGATCTAAAAATAATAATATCAAGCTTTTATTATAAAGATTTACGATTATAGGTCCCCTACCAATTGCCATAGTCTCTCATGTTCATTCCATTAAGTCCATTCAGTCCTGATAGAAACTATACTTGCAATTTTTAAACTATTGATTGTACGTCTGAATGTCATTGTTTACATTACTGCTGTTCATTACACTCCCCATCACACATGCACAGTGGAGTACAGGGAAATCTGGATCTCTTGCATCTGCAGCGAACTGTAGAACAAGCCAGTTTGAACCAACAATCAAACAGTTCCGCGAGGGACTTGGTTGCACGTGGCGATGAAATCCACAGTGGCTCACAACTTCGTCCAGATTCATTCGAGTTGACGAGACGCATTGATTGATACCAAAACTGTTGTCCTGCGTTGCCTGGTTTAGGATATATGAAAAAAATAACGTAATTTATATTTAAAAAACTGGATAGTCAAGTTTTAACCACTGTGTATTCCACCCACATGGAAATTGGTCGTGGTTCTGCTTCTTAAATCAATCTACAACCTTTAAGTAACATCTGCTAGCTTCTAGAATGACATTCAGAGGTAACACTTCTCTAGATAAAGAGCATGATCCACAGAAATAAAATAATACATTTCATACTGAAATAATATCTGAAATTATCTCTACCTGCTACACATGTCAATTAATCACCAGTTGGTGTCGAGATACCGTTTGTTGGCTGTTATAAACATGATTGATTTGGGTTGGCTTTTTTTTTAGCACCACGTCTTACTACCCGTTCGAATACGTTTATTAACTGGTAGTGTTAATGGTTTTATGAATTAGAAAGGTTATATTTAAATGAAGACAGTGTTGCCACATTTGCGTTGCGGGAGGGTAGAAACCCATTTTATAAAAACACCCTCAGTACACCTGATTAAGATTCGAACCTGATCTCCCCATCCTCTGCGGTCTTAGCTACTACAATAGGGGTGCGTTAGATCCCACGGTCACTGAAGAGGGTGACTTATGTGTTGAATTATGTTATATTTAGTGAGAAATTTTAAATATGTATATAACATATCAAAGTTTTCTTCCTTCGAAATGTTTTGAAGTTGCAAAGAATATTATGTTTGTATCCGAAGGAGATTTGACCTTCAACTTCAACTTCAATATTTTGAAGCTTAGAACATTCCTAATATTAATCTGATTACATCAATTTTAGTGATTACATTGTAATGTGGTTTTACAACAACGATCTGTGTTGAAAACAATCAAGATGGTTTATTTCTCATCACTATTAATTAAAGTTATCATTTAAATCATTACAATCCCAAACTTATACGTGATGGTTGTCTCTAGGATTGGCCCAGATAACATAATCAAATTATCTTTTTGTGTTCTTTTCACCAAAAGTTTGTATCATTTGGTCTTGGGAGGAAATGCGACTGAAGGCCAGTATTTTTGCAAGTTTTGTTTGACACAAAATAGTGCTCCCGTGGATATGGTTACTTTAATCTTCTGCAACAATTCTTGAATCTTTGTCGCGGACGTTTTGAATCTTAAGGATAACAATTAAATTCCATTATGCTCATGTCAGATATAAAACATTACCATGACTAGAGAATTAAACTAAACCTATGTATATACTGGAGAAATATTTTGTGCCAAAAAAAATAGCTAAAAAGGTGCTTAAATCCTGTCGTTGGCTCGTGTTTCCTTCCATTATTATTAATATTATTATTATTATTAGCACCGCGTCTTACTACCAGTTCGGGTTATACGCACTTACGCTAATGTGTAATGGTAGGGTGATTGTGAGATGAAATGGAGGAACTACAGTTTAACGTGGAATCCGAACCACGGTGGAGGCCTGGAATTCCTCACATTCACAAGATGGTCTTGTCAGAGGTGAAGGAAGGGTTTGGTAATCAGATAAATCTGTGCCGGGACCGAGGATTGAACCCCGGCCGCCAACATAGAAGTCGGACACCTTACCCCTAGACCACGAGGTCACCTGTTTCTTTCCAGAAGTTTTTTTTTATAAAGTGCTTTGTTCACAGGAGCTTTGTGGTTATGTGTGTGGTTCGAGCAGACTGATATACGTAGTGATACGTGGGGGAAATAATAATAGTAATAATATCATTAATATAGAGCTGAGGTTAAAACAGCAACATTGTTAACAAAGTCATGAAAGTCTGAGAGGTGCAGCAGTCGTTAGATGGACTACTGTCGAAATACGTCGACAAGAATACTAGGTCAACTGCACTTTTTCACTTCTCTACAATTATATTGAAGCTCATAATGTCGCCTCAACAAATGCAACATTTTACATTTCATTAAGAGAGAATGAAAGAGTATAAAGTGTGATTTACCGGGACTGGTTCCCACTCTTCATCTGCGGGTGCATTTCCTCTTACAGCCATCATCATTCTCTCAACATAGATCATTAACGTTTGTGTTGAAATGCGTGACCTAGAGATTAAATCATAGGAACACACAACCCTCTGTAGTCGAGATGGCTCCAACACTGGCGCTAACCGCTTCGGTGGCCGCATTGTCTAACGCGTCACTCACACAATAGACTAGACTTCCGATGATGGGGAGATCAGGGTTTGAATCCCGGTAAGGCGTACTGAAGTTTTTTTTCCTAAATGGCTTTCCACTCTTCCTCTACGCAAATTCGGGTACATTCCCTTTAAATTCAACCTTCCTGATTCTTAACTCCTCACCGTAATAGTACATGCGTATAACCCGAACAGATAGTGAGACGCATTGCTAAAAAGGAATCCACTGTTGCTAAGGATTAGTCAGGTTCCCTAACCGTGCAACCAACATTCAGCATCGCGTTCAATATATTATTATTATTATTATTATTATTATTATTATTATTAGCACGGCGTCTTACTACCCGTTCGGGTTATACGCACTTACGCTAATGTGTAATGGTAGGGTGATTGTGAGATGAAATGAAGGACCTACAGTTTAACGTGGAATCCGAACCACGGTGGAGGCCTGGCATTCCCCACATTCACAAGATGTGCCTTCAATATAAAAGTTGAAGCTGCCGAAAATTGTGTGTGTAGTATTGTAACTCTCAAAATATGTGTACTTAAGACTTATACCCCCGTTATTCGTGTCTTAGCACCTACTCGTGCTATCTGCATAACGAGGAGGGTATAATTTAGACAAAATGTACACAAATTCACGAGAAGGGAGGGCAGAAAACTGAAAAAGTTCCTCAGTCCACCCGTTTGGGATTCGAACCCTTATCTTATCGTCACTGGTGAATCAGACTAGACGAGATTCACGCCTTAGTGTAGATGATGGTTTCAAGAGCCCTCCACAACTTCTGACGCAAAGTCCCAAGTGCTGTTGACCCCGCGTAGTTGTTTAGGAACTGAAGCGAGTAATTATATATATGTCATCAAGAACCGGCCGGTAGAGGGAGGGAGGGTAACGCATTGGTCCCGGTAATTAATTACAAAATGAAGCAATTACTCACATGACAGTTGAAGCTGTCTGTGATTAATCGAACCCTTAGAAAGAGTGTGACTACTACCCTGGGGCTACCAGCCAGGACCGGCCCTAATGAGAGGCTGTAACCTAACTGCCCATTACACGATTCTTCAGGGCCGTGTACTACACGTATGCAAAACATCGGCAGGGACGACATTCCCCCCTTTCTTTCCTCGTTATAAACACAACCATTTTGTAAAATGAGTCCTTTACTCGTGAGCGTTATTCTTTTGTTATTTAGTTTTTAAAATGTTCTACCCGTTGTTTTTTATTATTCATTTGATATCTGTGTTCCTGAATCTTGACGCGTCCCGTACTAAAATACAACGAGGGGGAGTAAAATAATTGGGTTTTATTTTAACTTTTAAAACTAACTAACACAATTGTTGGGTGTTGTACAATACAAGGCATAGGAGAAAGTGATAACCAACATGGCGGAATGAGACTGAGGTCTTTATTCGACTCACAAGTTGGATAATTATTGTCTAATCCAAGACACCAATAATAAAATGGACATGTCAAACGTTCATATGTGTTTATTGTGATTCTGAGCGTTGTTTATAAGTGTTTTTGTCGTTTTAACGCTTTTTACAAAATAAGGTTTAGGTGGGGCTAGCCCGGAACTTATAGCACAAGCTGTTTTATTGTTTGGGAAATAATATAAAATTATGGTAGATTTACTTAATTGTAATTTAATTTGTATTTACTAAAGTGTTGGCCTTAAATATAATATGTCTTGGCCTACAACATTTTAATGCGGTATAACTAAGAGTCGTATCGGCATTGGCGTGTAGGGAGTTTGGAAAAACCATTAAGTATGAACCACCCTGAATACACCAAATCAGTGTTCGAAGCCTGAAACCCTTGTCATCGTCAGTCAGTCAGTGGTATTTAACCTAGGGTATGCAAAGACATTTTAAGGGGCACGTAGAATGTAATATATATTTATCTCGTTTAAATGTTGTTACTATTTTGGGTATAATTTATTTAATTTATTTTATATGTATATTCCAGAATATGTATACATTTCATTATGCACCAACAGCTTTGGAGGTACAAGGTTGAAGAGAAATTATATACTAGGGTGGTAAAACAAAATGGTGGAGTACCAATAGACTTTAGTCCAAATTATTCATATCTTATAATCTACTGCTAAAATAAACTACACCCAAAATAATATAATAATAAGCTTAAAATTAGAAATATATATATATTAAATTGTACGTATCCACTAAGATGTGTTGACGGACCCCAGGAGGGATGTCACTGGTCTAGTCTATCGTGAGAGTGACGTCACAGGAGTGGGTTTTTAACCTAAATGGGACGCGTCTGTAAATAACAACTCTTGACACGGGTGGAGAGTTTGAATAAACACCGATACTCAACTAATTACCCGCCGGGGGTATCAATCAAGTTTCTGAAACATTGCCATCCAACGCACACAAATCTGATTCAATTTAACAATTAATTAATAATAATTTCCAACATTGAATTTACTGTTGGACTCAAATATCGTTTTTTCTAAATCCTCGGAGCGTTCTAGCCTGTGTTCGCTCCGCCCAGCAGCTATGCAACCTACAACACATTCCGTCTAGTTTGGAGTGTGGGGAGTTACCTGAGAGTTGAGGAAGTTATTGAATACTCTTACATGCACTGAGCAATGTGCAGATGTCTTCTTTGATAGGAAGTGTCAATGTTGACAGTTGTAGGATAAACAAAAGCTCTACGAGTGCCTGACGATAATATCGACCTTAGAGCCCTAGAGCGTGTGGCATGAGAATGTTTCCATAAATTAGAATCAACAAATTATTTAAATGAAGTGTTCTAGTTTGTAATTCATATTCTGACTAAACATAGTGTGGCTTGTTGCCATTCAGTCTGACACTGAAACACACAAACTAAACTTCAGATGTATATTTTCACATCTCTCTCCACCACCAGAGTTGGATGAATCGTCAACACACCTGGTGTAATGTGGAAGGCTTGGGTTTGAACCTCACTAGATGACGGGAGGATGTCTGGGGCAATTATTAAGATCACGTACTTAAGCTACACGTTCGTCTTCCTGTTTCTGTAATTTTAAAATAGTAAATTTGGGGATAACAATATTTGGCATTAAAGTGTAGGCCTACATATATAATAAATATTTTTTCACACCGCATCGCTTACTACCCGTCCGGGCTATATGCATTCATTAATTACGCTAGTTGGAATAAATATTAAGAAGGCACACATTTCAGAGTAAATGTTCCCGAACTTGCGTGTAGGAAGAGTGAGAAACATTTGATGATAAACTATCGTCAGTACATCAACCTGGTTTCGAGCCCCAACCTCTCCGTCACATAAATTCAGTCCAACATAAGAGTGAAGCGTTAGACCATGTGACCACCGGGGGGGTCATAATATATTCATTATTTAAAAAAAAGATCGGTATGCGTGGTTGCCGAATGTTGGTTTTCACTCATTTATTCTCCTGATTCAATTTTGAAATAGCACGCCCAATTTCTAGCGACGTGTGTTTATTCCTCACATTCTCAAATATTCTCCGCCTCGCTCAAAAAAAAAGTGCCGGATCTCTGAGAAAGTAACGTTATTAACGTGGCAGGCAGGAGTTTCTTCATGAAGGGCGGCTAATTTTACCTCCCCGACTTCTCTAATAATGTTGTTAAGAGGAACACGCAATAAAATGTCCGGTACGTGTCTGGCATGCATCAGTCGTGCACAGGGATTTTATCCGCTGGAACAACCTTATCTACAGAGTGCAAGGGACGCAAAATAAGGGATTGTTGTATGTACGGTACGATTCATCAGTCGTGCACAGGGATTATAGCCGCTGGAACAACCTTATCTACAGAGTGCAAGGGACGCAAAATAAGGGATTGTTGTATGTCCCTAATATGCGCACGGAAAACCAGTTTATCTATTGATCTGGACTTTTAAAAAATAATAGTTCAACACTACCCAAGGTTTTTTTTACAATTTTATTGCATGTGATATTCGCTCACCACGAACTTAAGTGAACAAACTTTTTCCTTGCAACTTTGATGACGTTTCTTATGAATATCCTACACCTTCATTTAAACTATTCATTCAGTCTTAAAATTACCTGTAATTTAATATATATTTAAAGGAAAATAAGTGTCCAAGATTTATGTATTTATAAATAACTCGCATCAGTGATTGTCCGGTCTGATGCATCACTCTAGCGTTGAACTGGATTGCTGGTGACGAGGAGATCGGGATTCGAATCCCGGTCTGCTGTACTGAGGGTTGTTTTTCCTAAATATAGATGTGGTGTAAAACATAAATATATTATTTATTTGAAATAGTTTTTTCCACCAGGTGTGGCCGTTTTTTTTTTCAATGTCCCGAGGATATTGTCTCCAAACAGCCAGCAACACTAACTGATTGTCTTACGATGCCACCAGACTTTCAGTCCACTTTCTAAACCACATAGCCCTAATCACGCTAAAGTCTCGTCTACGGGATAGCCGAGAAGACCTTTGTCCGAACCTACACCAAGCCCTTTATATTTAACAGGAAATTAAACAACCGCTTGTACAAAATAGATTTGTCTGAGCTTAACACATTAACTAACAAAAAGTTTGTATTATTATTAAGAAAGTTATTTACCCGTACTACTTGATGTACAGGGATAGTCATAAATAAATGTTCTGAAGTATCATGAACGTGACTACCTAGGTGGCTCTATGGGTACCATTTGACCTTTAAACCCAACGTGTAGAGTTTGTGTATTGTGATGATTACGTAATGTTGTGTGGCTCTCTGATTGGCTGTTGGCTTTCCCCCTCCTTGACCCTCTTGTTCTCTGATTAGCTGTTGTCTTTCCCCCTCCTCTACCCTGACCACTTCCCTACTTTTTTATGTGTGCTCATTGTTTGTTCCTGCCACATCTTTTATGTGTGCTCATTGTTTATTCCTGTCACATCTTTTATGTGTGCTCATTGTATTTTAATGTCAGGGTAGGATTTGGATGGACATTGGAGTTTATTCTTTATTTATTGGCGTGCAGTCCACGGCGTCAGGCACTTCTCCCGCGGTGTGTCATCATCGCTGATTAGGGAAGAAACACGGAGCACGAAGCTCTCTCGACGGCCGCTTAGCGAAGATTGTGAGAAATGGTTCCCTGCCGTAAGACCCCTTTCCCTTCCCTCACCCTTCCTCCAAGCAAATGGGTTTTCCCAGTTTCGTCATCGCAATGTCACCCCCTCTCTCCACTCCCTTCACCATCTATGGGGTAGTAGGTTTTTCCCAGTGACTCATACCTGGCGCCAGTTTGGCGGCTCTACAAGACAGGAATAAATCGTAACCTTGAAACCATGAGTTAATACATGAGGTCATTGACCCTGAAAATCCTTCCCCCAAGCAATGGGTTTTACCGGCATCGTCATCACAACCCCCACCCCCTATGTGGTAATGTGTTTTTCCCACAGCAAGAGAGCATTGACACAACTCTGATTATGCACAATCAGGGGCCTTGGAATCCTCAGTTAGAGCCACTATCCCCCACCACAAAAGTTTACTAAAATTGTTTGTTTGGTATCGTCCGTCGACAAGCGTGGATAAAAAATATCAGCCCTGCACTGGAGGAGTGAGTTAGAAATGTTCCAACGCTGAAGAGGGAAACTAGTGACAGTACACCTCAGAGGAGATTAGAACCCAGACCTCCGCTTCCGGGGTTACACGCACCCTTTTCAGGCTAAAAGTGTAGTAGGGATGATTAAGAAAATGTTCCTGAGAGGGAAATACTAACCGTTTACACGGCAGGTATTCGATTTAAACCTCCCCCACCAGAATTAGATGAGTCTGACATTTAGACGACGTGAAAACCGGGATTCGAGCCTCGATATCTTTAGCACAGTTAATGTCTGTTAGAACGGTCGTACTTCCTTCGAAGTACACACCCCATTTGTAAGGTTGAAAAAAGGGGGATTTGTTGTTCGACCAAATTTTCCTAGACCAGGTAGAATGTGTACCCGTATTTGAAAATAAATCTCAGAACAAGAATCAAACGTCAATCACCCTGTCATAGGCCGTCCAGTATAATGACGCTTTATACCATACTACCATAATTGCATGTACACAAAAATTATTATAAAATGCATTTTTATTTATAAATTGTGACGGTATATTGCTACCCGAGGATAAAGGGAAAAAAAGAAACAATCGTTGTATTCCTTGAGCCACTTATACCAACAGAAAAACATTTTAAATAAAATTAGTGGTTGTACCATCATTTATGTACTCTGACTACCCTACCTCCTCCAGTCACAGGGTGTGATGTGCAACTGCATTTGTGCGGCCAGAAAAAATAAACACAACATGAGAGTACATCAGCACTCGGTGGACGCGTAAGCACATTTGATGAGTAACGGTAAATCTATGATTTTTACATGAAACAACCACTCACAGTTGTAAAATTGTCACATCGACAAGTCAAGACAAGAATGATGTCACAATGGTTTTTCCCTGATGACTCATATCTGGCGCCAGTTTGGCGGGGACATGACAAGAATAGATCGTGACCTTCAAACCGTGAGCAAGTGCATGAGGTCATTGACCCTGGCAACCCTTTCTCCGGGCGATGGGTTTTCCTGATGACGTCATCGCAATGTCGCAACTCTGATGAATCATACCTGACGCCAGTTTGGCGGCTTGACAAGACAGGTTGAGACAGGAATAGATCGTAACCTTGAAACAGTGAGTTAATACAAGAAGTCATACACACTTTTCTTCTCTTACCACGTGACGTCACTTTAGGTAGGGATATATAGGGGGCACCCACTTGGTCGTCTATTTATAAGCGTTTGTAGAGCAGCTCAAGATGGGTAAATTACAGCAGCTGGTAAATATTGTTGGCGCCATGCAGACCGTAAAATTGTATGACATAACCGTTGGTTAAAAGTACTCGGCGGATAAACTAAAAGCGGTCAATACAAAGTTCGGGAGACGCCTAAAAGCTTATCTAGATGGCAAGTTTAGAGTATTTTTACCCTGTCGTTTTGGTACTCTAACAAATGAAGACGTGTGCGAGCTTAATAACGAAAAACTGGTATTTACCTGCACTGGAGTGAAACCCGGTTCACCTACCATTGTGATATTTGAACGCGTTTAAGAGACGGGACAGAAGAGTCAAACAATTAACAACGACAACATCGGGCAGCTGGGCAGTTAATACTTGTGCACCGTATCAAACGGTGGACTCTACAAACCATCCAGCACGCTTAGCGGTCAGGTACCCTCAGCATGCTTAGAACCGGCTATATTAATTTAATGCTTGTGGGTCATACGATTGCGGGGCGTGCCTATATGAGAGTATAAAATATTCACAATGTGGCTGGGAGCGATAGACATGTAATTTACAAAGTAGTAAACCACGACAGAGATAAGCAAGGCTAAATCGAGTTCTGCGACTCTACCTGTTACACGATAAGAGCAACTGAAGTACTACCCCTACAAGAAAATCGAGGAGTCCTACCTGTGGTATATGACATGTGCTGTGTACAATTTTCACCAAGGAGATGTTGTGGCCATGTTGCCCAGGCCTCTACCACCCTTCTGAGCTCACACCACCCACCACCGTCCTTCACGACGCCACAGCCACCACCCCCACACCCCAAGTCACCGGTGTACCCACCGCCAGAGTCACCCGAGTACTCACCACCAGAGTTGTATACCTACCAGACATCAGAGTACTCTCAGAGTCACCAGTGTACCCGCTGCCAGAGTCGTCTGCAGCTTTTGACTTGCCCGAAGATAAGAAACCTTCCTGACCAAGGAGATGCAACTCCACATGTCATCATTGGAGACGCTGCCTTTGCGTTGAAAGAATACATGATGGAACCGTTTTCATATTTACAATCTAAATTCGATCACCGGAAAGACTATTACAACTACAGGTTGTGTCGTGCACGGAGTGTTGGAAAACGGCTTTGAACTTCTTACCATGAAGTGGAAAATTTCTTGAGGCCTATAGAGATTAAAGAGACAAACATAAAGGACATTGTAGCAGTGGCTTGTGTACTTCACAATTTTTTGAGGCTTCAAAGGTAGGATGCATCTTAAAGAGACGCTCTTTTATTGGACGATGATGTAAGAGAAATTATACCCAAACAGCCTCTGCAACTACCATGAATGGCAAACACACGCTACACCATACGAGAAAGGGCACCAACGTATTATATTTTTAATTTCTAGCTTTATTACATTATTTATCCATTTAAAACCTCCATTACCAACAATATAATTTATTGAACTAAATATCAAGTTCTTATGTGCATTTAACAAGGAAAATGTTGTAATAATGCTTGTCTTGGTGGTTCACTCTCTTCTATGTTCGACACTGACGTCTGCTACTTTCCACGCTGGTATGTGTGTCCTTGTCTGTACCGGTGATTTATCGCAACGAATACCATCCCGAGAGTATCGTACCAAATCATACCGAAAAAATGTCGCGTCTGTCTGTGGGAGCCTTAAACTGATCAAATAAAGTCGATCTTCCTTAACCGACTATAACCATTGTGTAGCTATATCGCACCACAAATCTCAGGGTACCATTTCCCCCCTTCCTTCTCTCTCTGGTTGAGTGAGTGTGATCAGTCTTCACTTGATCTTTAGAGGTTTCCAGTTGTTGTAAACGTAGTGTTCAAGATATATAGAGGGAGGCCGGGTTAACTAGCCTGTGGGATCCATGTTGGAAGCGGGTGGTCATTTGTCATCGCGAGTTTATCGCGTGTTGTGGGCCGTGTATCGTATATAATTATTATATATATATATATAAATATATTTATTTTTATCACGTGCATTCTCGTCCGGAGTTTGATTTATTAAATTCTACCTAGATAAAACGTAGCAGCCGCTGAACAAGTAATTTAATTTATTTATTTATTTGCGATATTTAACGTATACTTTCTGAACCGACTGATTATATCAGCACAAGACTTATAAACTAATTTAGATCTAAAACAGACAATACACCCAGCCCTTGGCTTTTAATTCATCAGTGTGAAGGGGTAAGCTCACATTTCACCAATTGTACATTTTTTGATCATGCCGGCAATCGAAACCAATACCTTCAACTCAGTAGACATACACGCTACCGTCTGAGATAAAGTTTAAGAACTGAATAAGTCAATCTCATAAGTTCCTTTGTGGCTTTTCCACGAATAGCATATTAGCTCTGGGTTCGGGTAGGTCTACACCTGTTTCTGTCCTGAATCACACCTTTTCCAGAACACTACTCAGTCTGTATGTTCTATCCCGAACAGGAGCTACGAGGTGAGTTGAAAAGAGCGCCGAGATGAGTTTTACTAACTCGGTTATTAATTATTATAGTTTTTCCCAGTCCCCTTGTCTCTCACAAGGGTGGTCCTCCAATTGTACTGCATTGTGGTTTTAATATCCGCACCACCGTACAATTTAAAATAGAATGTTAACTAAAAATAAACACACAATATAAGATTGATGTAGGAATAATATATGTTTGCAAAAATAACGAATTCCTTTTAGCATTATATTGTAGTTTATAAATTAGTAATATTCTGTGTGTTTGGAAACATTTTAGAAGTGTTTTTTTCCCATAAAACGTAAGGCATTGCTGGAATGAAACTTTTAGAACTCTTTTATTTATAATCTCCGCTGAAAACTGTAGTGCGATGCTCGTCCTGTGATAGAAACCAAACAATCAAACAACCATAGGAGCCAATTCTAACCACCCTCCGCTCAAAACCTGTCAACCCCCCATCCCCCTCAACCCCCGCCTCCCCACAAAGTGAGGGATAGAAATTTCAAGAAATAAAAGCTTAACTTGAGAGTAAAGAAACGAATAAATAAAATAGATTGTCTCGACCAAACCAAATCCAAGATTGATTGAGTAGGTGAAACGCGGTCACTTGGTTTGAAAATAACCCGCCAACGTGAAGATTTGAATTGTTTATACTGTAACAGTATTCTCGTTAACTGTGTTTTGAATGACCTAGTGTGTAGTATTGTGATTTACTTTAAAGAGGAATACAGTGATTCCTGTATGTGAATTTCACAGAGCTACTAGGAAGAACCACGGACAGTCCAGAGTCACTAAGAAGGACCACGGGTAGTCCAAAGTCACTAATAGGGATCGTGGACAATATAAAATCACTAAAAGGGCCCACAGACAATACATAGTCACTAAAAGGGACCATGCATAGTACAGAGTAACTAAGAGGGATTACAGACAATAGAGAGTCACTAAGAGGGACCACGGACAGTAGAGAGTCACTAAGAGGGACCACGGACAGTACAGAGTCACTAAGAGGGACCACGGACACTAAAGAGACCCTAAGAGGGATCACGCAAGTCTAAAGAGTCACTAAGAGGTACAACGGACGGTACAGAGTCACTAAGAGGGACCACGGACAGTACAGAGTCACTAAGAGGGACTACGGACAGTAGAGAGTCACTAAGAGGGACAACGGACGGTACAGAGTCACTAAGATGGACCATGGACAGTACAGAGTCACTAAGAGGGACCATGGACAGTACAGAGTCACTAAGAGGGACCACGGCCAGTAGAGAGTCACTAAGAGGGACCACGGACAGTACAGAGTCAATAAGAGGGACCACGGACACTAAAGAGACCCTAAGAGGGATCACGCAAGTCTAAAGAGTCACTAAGAGGTACAACGGACGGTACAGAGTCACTAAGAGGGACCACGGACAGTACAGAGTCACTAAGAGGGACCACGGACAGTACAGAGTCACTAAGAGGGACCGTGGATAGACAATGGCACTGTGTTCATATCCTCCTTTCTTTAAGCTCATGGAGACAGAAGTTGAAACAGATGGGCGGTTGGAACTTTTCCAAGTCTGGAAATATACACCAAGAACAACTTTATCTAACTGGCCATATAAATCACATTAAACTGCTCGAAACAAAAATACTCCAGAACAAGCCTTGATATCAAGACTTTATCTTCTTTCTTCAAGGGTTTCAAATTTCCTCTCAACTTTTCAAAAGGCGGGGTCAAATCCTATACACTATTTTATGACCTTCAAATAATCCTCTTAGAAAATAAACGAGACCATTTGTTTGGTTTCTTTCACCGTAAAGCGCTTGAAATATGTATTCTTGCGAAGCGTTTTGAATATATTTGTTCAACATTTATTTATTATATAATATCAATTAATGTTTGAAAAATCTTTATTGATATTAATAGTGATTGAATTTTTAAGAAATGGGTCTCAGACAAAACTAACCAATACACAATATAATTTTGGGGCCAAACAAACTTTTTATTAACAATCAACCCAACAGTTTAACGATTTAGATTATGAGCTCAAGAAAATATAGAACTCTATCCTTTGTTCTGACTTTGTAAATTATATTCTAGTCTTGTATTTCGTCACAAGAATAATAGGCAGAAACATGCCCGTGTCCCCCCTCCCTTCTTTGGCCGACTGTGTGTCAGCTTTTATTGAAGAGCTGTTAAATAAACTAAAAATTCAAATAATAAATTTCTCTCTTAGTGTGAGTTTGATATACTTGGATAACGTTCGTAATAATTTGCATAAATTATATTTTAACACTTGGTGTAGTAAATGTTGTTTTTTCCCATAATTTATCTCTACATAATTACATAAAATAAAAGTCAAGTTAGAATGCTTCAATTAGTCATCTGAGAGTGGCCATTATATTCTATAGTGTAGACATTTTCAGCTCTAGATTATTATAATTTTAACTGTTGGTCTCCCAAAGGGAAGGTTGTTTGACATGTCAAAAAGGGACCGGGGAAATAGTGGTAATCAAGACGGGGGGTTAAAACATCTTGTGACTTATTTAAGGTCATTCAACCATCAACATGTTATTGCATTATTTTAATACGTGTATAAATATAAGCTATAAATATTGACTCATTGATTTCAAATCATTACAGTTCTCGAGTTATAAATAGTCAAACTTACTCTTCTATCCATTTTACGTACTAATTTTAAGATAAAATAGTTAATGTATGGGGATTAAATTTATTCTAGCTAGACATGCATATTAAGTGTATGCAATGAAGTACTTACAATATTAAAAAAAGTGTTTTAATTCATAAGTTATTTAATAGTTATAAGATTACATAATTTTTGATTTCATATCATTTTGTAGTACTTAATGTCGTTATTTCAAATTTGTTTGATTTATTAGTTTACCTCTAATCTTTAATTTTATTATTTACACCGCGTTGATCAATGCAAACGTAAATTTGTCATGTCCATTTCCTGAAACTGCTTGCTTTGACTGTACCTACCCATAACACAGAGTAGCCAACCAAGTAAGGATCGGGATTCCCCGGTCCCCGGCTAATGACTCATCCCTAAGTGCTTTTTTTTTTAGCACCGCGTCTTACTACCCGGGTGACAAGTTGTGACATTTATTTGGTCTCTTTTTGCTTACTCTAGTAATTTGGCACTTGGATAGTATTTTACTGTGTTAGTTTTATTCTTCAACTCAAAGTGTCAAAGGAACTCAACTTCTCTGTACATCAAAACGTGTATTGATTTTAGACCTATTGCTTATCTGAATATTACAATTAACTTCATGAATGTATAAAAATGTGAGTTTCACTTTGATTACTGGTTGTAAATTGAACATTAAAAAATATATAAAGTCTTAAAAGTTTTGAAAATATATCTAGTATCACATGAGTACTGTATTTCCTTAGGCATTTAAAAAAATCATAATTTTTCGGGTTTATTGGACATGGCTAAGTTCAACCTTAAAAAGCAATGTGCATCAAGACCAAGAAAACGAAACAAAAAGGCGAGATCGAACGAGAATCAATAAAACTTAAAACAATGAAAAACTTGATCTAAGATGTTTTCAGGTACGTAATAAACTCATAACAAACGTAGGAGATATATATGTAGCGTATATATCATTTGCTAAAGATATAGTAGCTCCCTACCTGTTGCAGTTGTTAAGGCACTATATCATACATTTAAATTTATCACAAAGAATTTTGGTTTGAATTATGGCTTCCTTAAATAATTACTAATGAATATCAACACAAAGGCTGCAAATAATTTTAATCGCGGGAATGTCTGTATGGAGGAGAATACACTCTAATTAATTTAAATTTGTTGAAAAATTACACCTTGACATTAAAATGAAATTGAACCCGGTATCTTAGAGCGTCAATGTTCTAGCACTGAGCTAACCAGGACTCGTCCCTCTCTCATGATCTCATATCCACACACACTGACGATATAGGTGAAAGTGTAGTCAGTTTAGTCAGTTCAGGCTATAACTTATGTAAATATTATAGTATAGACCTTTATCAAAGGTACAGTTGTAGATCACATGATTTGACGTATGAATTAGTGACTTTTCTAGTTGCCAAATAATGATCTTCCTATTAAAATCATTCTAAATCATATATTAATCTTATACACTAAGAATGTTAGTTTGACTTACATCTTCAACTCGGAACCCACTGTTGTTAGTTGTTCCGGGGCCTGGTTACCAGTGGTTCATAATACTCCATTATTTGATGTCCTAGAGTTTTGCTACCAGTGGTTCATAATACTTTATTGCTTTATGTCCCAGGGCCCTGTTACCACTGTTTCATAATATTCAATTTTATGTCCCGGAGCTTTGTTACCACTGGTTCATAATAGTTGTAAAATGTGATCTAATATCTTATGTAACCTTATGAACAGCATGCACCAGACAAGTCACGTGAATTAGCTTGGTGTAAAATACTTTTAAATTTGCAGCTGCTTTCAACATGTCTGTCAGCAACGCCGAAAACCTTTCATAGTTGTTTTCTGATTGCCACAGGACACCTAATATAAACAAATTAACCTATGTATAAGTCTAATTTTTACAGGAATAACACTGCAAATCATTAAATTAACGCAGTATATTTTGTGCAATTAAATTATATACTTATGTCAAGCATCACGAACAACTATGGCAATTGTCGAGCTGTTGGTTAGCTCAAGCTTCTTTGAAAGAACCAAGTGAGGTTTCCCAGGACCCGTAGTCTAGTTTTACAACCACAACATTTGCAACATAGCTGCCACAACGGTCAGTGGGTTCATCAACGGTTGACCAGAAGTATGACTCTCCAATATATTCTCGGAACTTTTCAACCATCTTAAACGAAATAAAAAATAATGTTTATTGTAAATAGTTTAAATCAATACAATTCAGTTAATATTTTTAAATGTCAGAAAAAAAAACTGCGATTGTAAAAACTTACGGATAAATAGTTTGGATTCAATGTAACCTTGTTACAACATGATATAGAATAAGTTGTATCACTCACCAAGCCAGCCCCAGTTGACTCGTTCCGACTCGTCTACAATAAACCCGAGATGTACTCCACTACAAAATCCACATTCAACTGAGCCGGAGTTCGAGGCTCACTGCTGGCCGTGTTGGGAGAGCCCCCCCTCGCCCCCCCTCCCTTTCCCTTTTTCCATGTGAACAACAGACAAGCGAACGTCAATGAGCGCGAAATTAGCGCGCGCTGTCGGGCCCATTCTAAAACCTTTATGGACCATATTTGTGCTTGTGGCCGATGCTCGTGGACTATCGAGACTGGTCTGGTAACTCCCTCTTCCTCCCCTTATCACTCCAAACCCTGAGAACACATGATTACCGTTGGGTATATAATGGTTGGATTCCAGAGTAGAGACACGCATTACACTCTGGGCTTACAAGGTAAATAGCCTGACTATTATATAGGCTCGTCACCCTTTTCTAAATTCACTTTGGTTTTAAAACGTTTATCTTTCAAAATTCAATGTATCGGACTTCAGTATATTTATATATAGCTATGATCAATATATATTGCTACGATCAGACTTTTTGGTCCTTGCCCATAAAGCAAGGTTAGCTTGGGGAAAACCTTTGTCACCATTAATATTTTTTGTAACTTGAATTTACGCATCACGGATAGTTTTGTGATTTGGCATAACTAACCTGGGAAAGTTACGTTATGTTAACTTTATTTTTTGCCATCAGGACCTATTTAGAAGGGTAGGGATAGTTTGTATTTACCGCCTTGTTTTCCTTTCAAGGTTAGTTAAATGTGGGGCCACGAGCCGGTGGAGAGATTAATCCTTGTACGGACATCTTGTTGGTTGTTAAAGTTAGGGTAGTTTATCGTTGTTTCTTTGCTTGTGTCTATATTTATATGGTTTTTAAATGTGGGGCTGCGGGCCACCCAGTACTTAGATCCACGGATGGCGCTCCGTTTGTTATTAAATCATTTAGGTATTCTTACTTGACTTTGAACTTTATATTTTGTTAGATATTATATTAATGCCTCTATCATTGTTTAGGTTAGGTACTTGCCCTCTTAACTCACTTAATGTTTTGGATTTTGGGCAGGTGTTGGCTCTCTGCCTATGATGTTGAAAGATGTTTATTATAGTGTAACAGGAGACCAATTTATTAGATTTTTTTTTGCATTCTCTGATGACGCCATTTTGGGACGTCTAAGAATAAGGAACCACTTGTTGTTTGTTATTATTTTAGTGCCCATCTGGCCTTGGCGGTAACCCTTGTGTCTTGTAGCACATCTGGCTTATGTCCTTGGTTAACGCTATAACTCTTATGTTCCACTCCCTCATTGAGCTGTATCATGTTACTTACGAAATAAATTTATAACTCTCTTGTGCTTGCCTCTGTGTGTTATTTGTGTGGGATAATGTTGGGGGTAGGTCACAGCAAGTAGTGTTTCCTTAGAGTTGATTCGTCTGGTATCTTCATGTTGATATATTTTTTTAGAAAGGCATTGAAATCTGGATTCTTCAGCTTGTTCCAAGGAATCATCGCAGAGCATAAGTCAGCAGAAAATTGCTCTTGGGTTTTATCTGCTACGTTAACTTTAGGAAAAAATGGTTGAGATCCTGTTTTCTTTTTGGAATTCTTCATATGTATTGCAGTATTTTTGTTTTGTTCTAGTTGATACTTCTTCTCGCATTTTACTTAAATATTACAAATGGAAATTTTCATCCAATAATTTATGTGAATTCTACAAATTAACAAAGCATCACTTAACAAGAGAACTAAGATTATTTTTTTTTAAGATCGTTATGTTACGCTTTGGTAAATATTTCCACTTTGTTGTTGAAATACTTCAATAATAAATGAGACCTAGTTTGAACGATAGCAAAGAATCGTGGTTTACTTTTAAACAGTAGACAAAATATTTAATAAAAACACGACTTTCAAAATTAATAATTTCATTTCCACTTTTGAAAAGGTACCTTAACTATTTGGAACATGCCTGACAAAAAATTATTTTGCCAACCGTTGTAAAATACCAAGCATCACCAATCCACTGTTTGAATAATACACTTTTATACGATTTTTTTCTAGGAATTTTCTACTAACTTAGTTCAATAATTTACACTGAGTCCAATACGAATAAATATTCATGAACAGATGTGCACATCTAACAACAGCGTAATATACACAACCACTGAATGAACTGACACTGCTGTGCGCCAGAAGAAAATCTTTGTTGCCGGACTGACCAGTTTGAACCTATCAGACAGCTGGACACGTGGATTTCTCCTACATATAACGAGTATCCACGTGAAGTAACTTAACGAGGGAGGGAGGGGGCCAGCCGCAAGTATTTAGAAAGAAAAAAAGAGGCGGGGAGGAAGAGAGAGATGGAAAAAGAAGCACTTTTAAGCTCCCATTTGTAAAATAATAACTAAACACTGAAATAGGCATTTATAGGCGCTATCAAAGTTATCACATTATCTCCGCAATCCTCAAAAATAAACCTATACCTCAAAAGCCTACTTTTCAAATCATAGGGATAAAAAAAGGCATTTAGGGCAAAATCCACCTCCTAGTTATCACTGATGAATTGTGGTTCGTGAGGCTGGCCGTGATGCCTGCTCTAGTAGTAGTTGTTTGTAAGTCGTGTGCTGACATAACCAATTGCTTGTGAAAGTAAAACAAATACCCCTAGTAAAATAATAATATTTTAATAATAGTCAGACTTTAAAATATGTGTTTGACCCTAATTTATTTGCAAAGTTACGTTATTAGTCAAGAAAACACACTTAAATAACAAAGAGAGTGTAGAGTGTACAAATAAGGTATTTGTTAATCCCAAGTTTTCTTATTGAAACTATATCTATTTTATACTCTAATTAATACATTCTAACAGTTTTACTTATTTAAATATGCAGTGAAGTGTTCTAGCTGTAGTACGTACGTCTGATATAATTACTGTTTGGGTTACCTGAACATAATATTCCAAATACTTCTAGAAGACAACCCCTTAAAAACTACAACCAGGATTACATATCTAGATATACACATTTGAATCTCGTTTATAAATTTAATAATTATTGGTTCAATATTAAAATGATATAAAATAAAAATTGGTTAAAAAATATAATTATTACAGTATTTGAGTTGGTTCATTTAAATTCACACGAACTTGAAATAATTTTCAACAAACTACACTAAATATGGCAAGATTTTCGTTTGCATATTTTGAAAGCTGTCCATTTGGTGGGAGGTCACGCGAGAAAAGTTCAGTGATTTAGCTGCTTTCATAGAAAACAGGTTTTTTTAAAAGCAAAAATCAATAAAATACTACTCACGTAGAAACATAGTTGAATTTTCTCCACAAGGTAAATCCAACAGTTGTTGAATATGTCATGAGCATAGCGGCATTTTATTATAAACTTTTTAAACGAAGCTAAAATGTTATCAAATTCTAAGACACCCTTTACAGATATTCGACAGCTGTTGATGCATCTATATGAAGAAAATATATTTATTGAATTAGCACCGCGTTCGGGCTGCACGCTTAAGTACTAATTACGCTAATGAATTAGTAATTGGCAAGGTTTAATTTAGAGAAAGTGAACCTGCATTTTCGTGAGGGAGAGTGGAAAACTATTTATGAAAAACCACCCCCAGCTCAACCGACTGAGATTCTAAACTTGATCTCTCCATCCTCAGCAGTCTAGATCAACACGAAACTAGTTCGTTAGCAAACTACGCCACCAATGAGGGTATGAAATAAATTAACCTCTATGTTTCTACTGGAGGAACATTTTATTTATTTGGCTGGGAAAAAATGTTGCTATAAAAACTTAAAAAAATTCTGACCTTAACTTCCCATATCTTACATCCTCACTTTAAACTTTCAGATTAGTTTCACGCAGCTCCTTTGTCCAAATATTCAAAATAATAATCTAAATCTTAGCTATCGTGACTGATGGAAATAAGAACAGAGTACAGATTAATTGGTTCCTGGTTGGATTCCAGTGTGAGTGACTGAGACGTGGTTCGAACAAAAATTGAGGTAGAAAGTATCAGCATGTTCCTAACACATTAAAAAACCATACTTTTACGTTTTATTGTTTAAAAAAATGTACGAAAAGGTAAAATGTCCTCATTTTCAAGGACGGACGAACTGGTGCAGTTCCTCAAACAAAATAATTTTTTTAACTAGGTTTGCGTGATTTTGAAGCGAGGTTATTTAGGCGCTTTCATCATAGCAATCCCGGCTTGCATCTGCGTTTGTGTGTGTGTATGTGTGCGTATGGACGAGGTATGGGGTCAAAAGGTACAAGAAAATACCTACGATATGCCGGAAATGTGTGCAGTGAATTCGTATTTGAACGAGTTCTTTACATTTTCCGTGGTGACAATGGGAGACAAAGCGATAAAGTTGCTTGTTAATAACTACAATATATCCCTACAGGGACGTATCCAGAGGGGGAGGGCCTTAAAAATAGTAATTTTGATTCATTCTCTTTAATTCGTTGTAATTTTTCTTATATTTTAAATTTATTTACATATCTTAAATTTTTGTTTTTGAGGGGGATTTTCTTTCATCTGGCTTCTCGGTGATCAGACTCTTCGCTACGCTGCATTAAGGAGAGCTTCGAGCTCCGTGCTGGTGCCACGCCCGACGCCGTAGACTGCACGCCAATAAATAAATAAAAAACTACAACGTCCCACCCCAATCCTACCCAGACATAAATAACCAATGAGCATAGATAAAAAAGCAATGAGCATGCATAAATAACCATTGAGCACAAATAAATAATTAATGAGCATACATAAAAACAAATAAAACAATAAAATACAGTACCACCATGCTTGGAACAAGAACCAACATGTCTGGAACACTGAAAAGTGGGTCAGGGGGAGGGAAGGGGTCAGGAAGAGAAAAGGGGGATCAAGAAGAGGGAAGAGGGAAAACCAACAGCCAACCAAAGAGCAAAAACAATATTTGGTGACAACCAATCAGAGAGCGACATCAACATTACGTAATCATCACAATACACACTATCCACTTTGGGGTCAAAGGTCAAAAGTCAAACTGGAATGAGAGGGCCACCTAGGTAATTCAATGCTAAGTATTTTAGTTATACTTAATATTATTTAAATTTCTATTAATAATATTTGGGGTGTTGGGGAAAGAGGGGGGGGGGGTCAAATACCCTGTTTTTCCCTCTCCCCCTTGGGTGCACCACTGCTTACAGCAAAAGATATGTGTAAATATCTTAGCAATAAACCAATGACGTAGCGATA
>CABFOV010007181.1:0-29957 GCA_902141375.1 Timema poppense | reverse complement strand
CTTCTATGCAACTTAATTAAAAACGTTTGTTTTAGCGTAAGACAACTACCTTTAGCTCATCAGCTCAGTTATAAGCAAAATTCCTGGATTCCAGTGTCAAGCACTGGAATGACACCATTTGCTGTGCAATTTACCTTCAAAAATGAATGTTCGTACAGCTATGGATTCATTCGCGGTATCTCAGCATAGATTCCGCTAACGAGTAGCGGAATGACGAATTTGTTGTTTTTCAAATTGTAGGTAAACCTAAGCCACTTTAGCTATATATAATAGAATTTCGCTTTCTACTATCTTTCCAATCGCTTTATACATAATTCTCGAATTTTGAAAATTTGCTCCATGTTATACGGTATGGTTGGGTTACTGATCAGCCAGCTCTCAATAAATTGTTTATGCTTTTCTATTTTATAGCTTCCAAGGTGTTCTGGCTCAATTTTTTCTTCCTCTGTCAGTTTTAATAACATGTTATTTCCTGGAAAAGTTATGTCAATAATTCGGCTTTCGTAACGAAGATAGCAATGCATTTCTGGAATGTGTAGTAAGTTATACTCATTTAGAATTGCAGAAGCTTTCGGAGTGTTCACTTTATTCATCATAAAGACAGCTATGTGTAGCGTTATGTCGATTTCACATTCGCAACCTAACTTATAAATCAGAGCATGTTTTGTACTACACGTTCCTCGTCTTTCATTGAATACTGATATACAATCTGTGCGGTCAAAATTGCGTCCATAAGGCAGCTCATGTACATATTCTAATGCTTCACGTAACGTAATAATATCCAAATTTAAAAAGAGATTCGATATAGGCTTATGATTAGATAAATATATTTGATTTAAGTCATTCATATCATCATTATCTAATTTCTCACTTGTATAAAATTTGTTTTCTTACTTCGAGACCTAATCTACCACAACTTTAATATGGCGCTTCTTTCCTGCAGATAATTTTATAAATGGCTGACCTTTAAAGCTCTCGAAATTTATTATATAGTTAACGTCATTTATAATATTATCATTAACTTTGCACCCGTTGCCCTGTATTAAACGCTTTGCTGCGCCTTTTGAAGGTTCAAAACCGGTGTCACGCAGTAGGTTTACTAAGGATATGCCGCTTGCAACTTGTGCTTTTTTTATTATGTAATCAGGAAGTAGTGAGCTATCTTCATTCTCAAAAGCAGAGACTGCAGCAGATAGTGCAAGTTCCGCTTCTTTGTCACCATGACATATTTTTGTCACCTCTGTTGCTAAAACTTTTTTTGCTTCATTTATTTCCTGATCTTTTAAGGATTCTAACTTTTTGATCTCATCAATTGACACATCAGTGAGCAATCTCAAAAAACGTCCAACATCTTGATCATCAACGTTGCGAAAATATTGCCAGTAGTCGTAAGGCTTTAGCATATTATCATCAAGCCACACTGCTCCACTTTCAGTTTTGCCCATTTTTACCCCTTGAGCATTCAATAAAAGAGGGGCAGTAAGGCCAAACAGCTCAGGTAAATTCAACTTTTTTCCAAGCTCAATTCCGTTTACTATATTTCCCCACTGGTCTGACCCTCCAATCTGCAGACGACAGCCATGCTTTTTATTCAACTCAACAAAATCATAAGCCTGCAATAGCATGTAATTAAATTCCAGAAAGCTTAAGGTTTGCTCTCTATCCAGCCTGGTTTTCACACTATCAAAACTTAGCATACGATTTACAGAAAAATAAGCTCCTATATCACGCAAAAAATCTATGTATTTTATGTTATCCAACCAATCTGCGTTATTTACTATCATTGCACCAGTCTTGCTGTCATTAAAAGACACCATTTTCTCTAATATTCTCCTTATGCTGGATGTATTTTGATTGATGTTCTCTACGGGCAAGATGCTTCTTGCTTTATCTTTGAAGGATGGGTCACCAATTTTTGTTGTGCCACCTCCAAGTAAGACTATCGGCTTATAACCAAATTTCTGCAGGTGACGGAGCATCATAATCTGAATTAGGTGACCAGCATGAAGACTTGGTGCTGTGCAATCAAACCCAATGTATGCGACTATATGATTATTTTCGGATAATAGCTGATCTAACTCTTCAATATTTGTACATTGGTATAGGTACCCTCTTTCTTGGATAAAATTTAAAAACTCGGACTTGTGTTTCATTTTATAAACCCCAGTCTATCCTGTCATTAATGCCGAAGGTAACCCTAATAGGGAAAGATGTCATCCAAGTAGCCAACACTGGGATCCAGAAAACTTAATTATAAACAAGCACACTATACAACGTTTTCGATGAAATTGCATGAAAAACTGGATTCCAGTGTCAGCTACTTTCATGACACCACTACCTGTGCAGGAGTTGCCTTCAAAATTACAACGTTTGTGCAGTTGTGCACCAGCTATCCAGGCAATCAGTTCCATAACTCTTCTATTTTATAATACTCCCTTACTTCTGACCTGAATATGTGAACCATTATGCCTTGAAAATTCAAAATCACCCAATTGCCTTCATCCATACCTTCTACATCTATTTTATCATGTCGCTCGAGACTTTTTATTACGTGTTCAGCTAACGCTTTCACATGGCGACTTGAATCACCAGATGCAATAATCATATATTTTGCAATAATGGTTCTATTCTGCACATCGAGAGTAACTATATCGTGACCTTTATTTTGATCTATTATACTTACAATCATGCTTTTTATTGATTCTGTATCACTGGATACATTAGTCATCATCTTAAATTATTTAATTTACTTATAATTATACACTCAAAATCTCTAAATATGAACTATTTTCAACGCGACTGTTCGTTAAAAAGGTATTACCTGCATCTATTTTATCATCATGTTTTTAGCATGTACAATTATATACTTTTATATATAATTGAAAATAGCTTTCTACTAGTATTCATTATGGACAAGACTCTCATCTACTTAATCGGCTTTCCAGGCAGTGGTAAGTTTACTACTGCAAAGGAACTGTGTAAAATCATTGATGCAGTAATAGTAAGCAATAATCTATTCAATAATATTATATTTGATATTGTTAAATTGCAGGATGCTGAAGTTCCAGATGAACTATGGGAAAAAATTTTTGCAGTTAGGGAAAATATATTAGCAATACTAGAAAAACACTACATAAAATCAAAACATTATATATTTACAAATGAATTGATAGAGGGTGACCCCTATGATCAGAGAATATACAACTCTGTGGTAAATTTAAGTAAAAAAATGGATATGGAAATTCTTCCTGTAGTGTTACATTGTAATGACGAAGAACTAGCAAGGCGTATTCACTCAAAGGAGAGATGCCGGAAAAATAAAATTATTGATTCGGATTTTGTTATGAAAAGAATTGAAGGGAAAAGGCTATTTATACCGGAAGGTACACTTGAAATTGATAACTCAAACTTAAGTGCAAAGGAAGTTGCAAAGAAAATTGTTGAAGAGATGAAGGAAGAAAAAAATGGAAAATTAATTAAAACTTCTGTAACAAATCATTTAAAAACAGAGCGTACTCGTGGTTGAGCAGAAAGATAAGTATCGTCCTTGTGTTGGCATAATGCTATTTAACAGACAAGGACATGCCTTTATTGGAAAACGCTTTGATAGCGACTCTTACTGGCAGATGCCACAAGGAGGTGTTGATGATGGTGAGGAACTGGAACAAGCAGCGTTACGTGAGTTGCTAGAGGAAGTTGGTACTAATAAAGTAAAGGTTATAACTAAAAGCAAGGATTGGATATACTACAACTTGCCTGAAGAAGTTATACCAAAGTGCTGGAATGGGAAATATTCTGGTCAAAAGCAAAGGTGGTTCTTAATGAAATTTTATGGAGAGGATAAGGATATTGATATTAATTATACTGATCATCCAGAGTTCAAAGAGTGGCGTTGGCAAAGTATAGATGATTTAGTAGCCAATGCTATATCATTTAAAAAAGAAGTTTATAAGACAGTGATAGAAGAGTTTTCTTCTATAATAAAAACCTCTATTATTGAGTAAAATTTACAATAAGCTCATGATAGTAGATTCTCATTGCCACTTGATTTATTTTTCCGATGATGAAATACCAAAAGTAATTTCAAGGGCAGAGCAAAATGGTGTAAAAATTTTGCATAACATATGCGTAAGCATTGATGATATCCCTAAATTATTAAAAATTTCTTCATCCTACGATCAAGTCTACTTCTCTGTTGGTATACATCCACTTGATGCTGCTATAGAAAACGGTGAGTGTATACATGCTGATGAATTAGTTGAATTTACTAAGAATCAAAAGGTAATTAGTATCGGTGAAACCGGGTTAGATTTTTATAAATCTGACAACAAAGACAATCAGAAAAAAAGTTTTGCATCACACATAGAAGCAGCAAGAATAACAGGGTTACCTTTAGTTATTCACACTAGGAGTGCTGATAGTGAGATGATCGATATGTTAAAGTCAGAAATGAAAACCTGTGCTTTTAGTGGAGTAATGCACTGCTTTGCTTCCTCTAAAGAGCTTGCTTATCAATCTATAGATTTAGGGTTATATATTTCATTTTCTGGAATCATTACTTTTAAAAATGCGAGCTTGCTCAGAGGAATTGCACAAGGTGTACCACGCGAACGTGTTTTGGTTGAAACTGATGCACCGTATCTATCACCTGAGCCTTACAGAGGAAAAAAGAACGAACCAGCAATGGTAAAATATGTTGTGGATTGTTTGGCAGAGTTATGGAATGAGTCACCCGACAAAGTAGCAGAAATAACCACAAGCAACTTTTTTAGGCTGTTTACGAAACTTGAGCTACAAGGAAGTTCTATAAAACCATTGATTTGCTTATGAGCCTAAATAGTTCTTTCACTGCATTCACAGATTTATCGAACATTTCTCGTCCACTATTATCCATCTTAACTTCTAGGACCTTTTCAACTCCATTTTTTCCAATAATTACAGGAACACCAATAAACAAATCTTTTACACCATATTCACCATTAAGGTAAGCAGCACATGGTAATATACGCCTTTTATCTTTTAAATATGACTCTAACATGCATATAGCTGAAGATGCAGGAGCGTAGTATGCAGATCCAGACTTAAGCAGATCAACTATTTCTTTACCGCCATTGCGAGTGCGTTCAACTATTTCATCAACTTTTTTCTGCGTAATGAGACCCATATCGATAACTTGGGTAAGTGGAATGCCAGCGATAGAAGTGCAATTAATGAGTGGTACCATAGTGTCACCATGTCCTCCAAGCACAAAAGCAGATATATCTTCAACTGAAATATTTAATTCACTTGCAAGAAAATAACGGAAACGGGAAGAATCAAGCACTCCTGCCATTCCAACAACCATATTAGCTGGAAGGTTTGAAAATTTATGCACCACTGAAACCATGGCATCCAAAGGGTTGGTAACCACTATTACAAACGCATTTGGAGAATACTTCTTAATATTTTCACCAACCTCCTTCATTACTTTAGCATTGGTTTGCAGGAGGTCATCCCTGCTCATTCCAGGTTTTCTAGCAATGCCTGCTGTTATGATGATTGCATCAGAATTTTCTATATCTTTGTATTGATTAGTTCCAGTTAAACCAGAATTAAATCCATCAATAGGGGATGATTCTGCTATGTCGAGTGCTTTACCTTGCGGTATTCCATCACTAATATCAAGTAAAACAACATTGCCGAGTTCCCTTAGTGCAATCATATGGGCAAGAGTTCCACCGATATTTCCTGCACCGATTAAAGATATTTTTTTTCTTTGTACTGTCATTTTCTACTCCTTTGTATTTACTTTTATGGTTTTACCTTCCCAAGGCGATAGGCTATCAAGCATACGAAAATCTTGCGATAAATCTATAGGATTATATACAACCTTTTTTGCCTCTATATCGTATCTTACTTCCTCATAACCAGTGAGAGGGAAATCTTTTAACATTGGATGACCTTTGAATCCATAGTCTGTTAGAATCCTACGCAAATCAGGGTGATCAGAGAATTCTATTCCATACATATCAAACACTTCACGCTCAAACCACGAAGCTGTGCTAAATACCTTTGCTATGCTTGGAGGCATATCGCCCTCACATAATTGAAGTTTTATGTGTACTCTAATATTATGCACAATGCTGAGTAAATTGTACACTAACTCAAAGCGCTTTTCTCGATCTGGATAGTCAACCCCAAAAATATCAACTAATAGTTCAAACCTACACTTTTCATCATCACGTAGAAAGGATAGGTGCTTTTCAATTTCATCTAAAGTTGAATATATTACAATAATGCCATCATCTTTTTGAATGCACTCACACTTGGTCTTTTTTTGTATATGCCTTGCAGTTTTATCCATGCTTTATATTCTGAGTTCGTTTTATTTTGTTTTGTAGGCATAGCATTCCATATAGCAACGCCTCAGCGGTTGGTGGGCATCCAGGGACATACACGTCAACTGGCACAATTCTATCACAGCCTCGGACTACTGAATAAGAATAATGGTAATAACCACCACCATTTGCACAACTTCCCATAGAAATAACATACTTCGGGTCTGCCATTTGATCATAAACCTTGCGCAATGCTGCTGCCATTTTATTAGTTAGTGTGCCAGCAACAATCATCACATCTGATTGACGTGGGCTTGCACGAAACATTATGCCATATCTATCAAGATCATAACGGCTGGATGCAGTATGCATCATCTCAACTGCGCAACATGCAAGACCAAATGTCATTGGCCACAATGAACCAGACCTTGCCCAATTCATTACATAATCTATTAAATCACCAAATTTAGTAACAAGAAACCCTTCTTTTTTATAACGACCCCAGTCATCATTAGATAGAATTTGATTTGTCATAAACTACTCCCACTCTAATGCACCTTTACACCATTCATAGATAAAACCTATAGTGAGTATTGCAAGAAATACCATCATAGACCAAAATCCACCATAGCTTATCTTAGATAAAGAAACAGCCCAAGGAAAAAGAAAAGCGATTTCTAAGTCAAATATTATAAATAATATTGAAACTAGGTAAAATTTAATGTCAAAATTTTTTCTTGCACTGGATAGTGGATTGAAGCCACACTCATATGTGGAAAGTTTTTCACCATCTGGCTTACTCACTGCAAGAAACATAGGCAATATACCTAAAGCAAAAGATACTACAATTGATACGCAGATAAAGATTACTATGGTTAGATATTCGCTCATTTAACAAAACATATAACACTATGAGTTTACATGCTTTCCTAACTTTTTACCACCTAAAATATGCACGTGAAAGTGTGGTACAACCTGCTCTCCATTTTCACCGTAGTTAGTGACTAATCTATATCCTGTTTTTTCTAAATTATATTTATGTGCTATTTCTCTGACAATTTTGAAAAAACTTACTATCTCCTCTTCAGAAGCTTTTAGAATAAAATCATCGTATGAAATATATTGATTTTTTGGTATAACTAAAATGTGAACTGGTGCGTCAGGGTACTTATCACGAAAAGCTAGTACATTTTCATTTTCATGTACCTTCTCACAAGGTAACTCACCTCTTAATATTTGAGCAAAGATGTTATTGCTATCATAAACTTCATTGCTCATATTTTAAGAGCGACCTTTCCCTCTTCCTTTATTTCTTTCTACATCAGGCGTAGATAGTAGTTTTATTACTTCACAAGAGGCATCTTCAAAATTCAAAAAAGTACTTCCCAATCCTTCTGCTTGCTTTTTGATATCTCGTTCTGATAACTGCATATTTTTTATAGGAGAAATAGCTTCTTTACTTTTACCAAAAGGAAACTCGTTAGGATTAGTAATGTTAAAAGATTTTACTAATTCATCTGTACTTGTA
Organism: Timema poppense; assembly: GCA_902141375.1. NCBI lineage: Eukaryota > Metazoa > Arthropoda > Insecta > Phasmatodea > Timematidae > Timema > Timema poppense. Next base: position 22,112 of record CABFOV010007181.1, on the reverse strand, counting down.
ACAGTTTCTGAAGACTGCCCTGGTGACTTTCCAGTTTGTGCTGGCCCTGGAGTTTTTGATGGTTTGTTCTGGTTATCACATTCTCGATACAATTTTTCTGCAATACCATTCAGCAATTTTAAGTCTGTATGAATTTTAAATTCTCCACCAGTAATTCCTGCAAGCTTCTTAAGGTCTTCGTCAACTTTATTAGCAATTCCTTTAAGAACAAGCTCTTCTATTTCTTTCTTGCTCTTGCCTTTATTATCAGGATTAGTTTTAATAGTGTTAGCTATTTCCTCAACGTTAATTTCAATTACAATTTTGTTTTCTTCTCTAAAAATAGTTACATTTGGCAGGTTTTTCTTTATTTGACCTAATTGTTCATCGTTCAAATAAGGTACACCTCCCGTCAGAGTCCTTGACGCTAAAAAAGCTACCTTTCCTTTCCCTTTCTTTTGCTCTGTTATTTCTACACCAAGATTCTCACTAGCTTGTGTGGTTTCTATAGGTGGGTCATACTCTTCAAGTGGGCTGCCAATAATATAACGCCCGCCATTTTTTATGTCGTGCCACATTTCGCCCCGAGACTTAAACCAGTTTTTTGGCTGTATAGGATATATTATACCCCCAAATAGAGCTCCTATACCTCTACCCAGAAAATTTCCTACTCCCGAAGCTGCATTACCAACTTTAGATTCTTCATTTTGGTCGTTTTTTGGCATACACACCTCCAAGTTACTTTCTACAACTAAATACATTTTAATTATAGACGAAAAAATTTAAACTTCTACATCCATTATAAGATAGAATTATAGGGATTGCAACCATTATTTATACATTGTCTAAAACATGTGGTATTTGCTACTTTATTCAATTTACTTTAAAGAGTACTCTCTAAATTATGTTTAAATGGAATACAAATAATATCATTGATGCAACTGGCGGAAGAGGCGTAAATGGTTGTAATTGGACACATAGCTCAAATATTTCAACGGACACAAGAAGCATAAAAAAAGGTGATTTATTTATTGCACTCAAGGGAAAGAATTTTGATGGCCATAATTTTTTGCATGAAGCGTTTTTAAAAGGGGCTGCCGCTGCAATAGTAAGTGAGGGTAAATATAAAAATTTCCCTCTCATTATTGTACAAGATACCCTGAAAGCTTTGCACGATATGGCATCATACTATATTAGAAATATTCTTGTTGATGCTAAAATTATTGCAATTACAGGCAGTGTCGGGAAAACCACTACAAAGGATATGCTGCACACTGTTTTATCGCAATATGGAGTGTCCCATGCAAACAAAGGTAACTTAAATAATAATATAGGATTGCCTTTGACAATTCTAAAAGCTCCAAAAAACTGCCAGTACTTAATCCTTGAAATGGGAATGAATAAAGCTGGTGAAATAAAAGAATTATCAAAGATTAGTAATCCAAATATTGCAGTTATTACCAACATCGAACCTGCACATACTGAAAATTTTTCATCACTATTTGACGTTGCACAAGCGAAGTTAGAAATTCTATATGGTATGAAAAGTAATGGTACTTTGGTCTTGAACAGAGATAATAAATATTATGATTATCTCTCATCACGCGCCAATAGAAATGTAATAAGCCTCGGTAAAGATAAAAATGCTGAAGTTTGTTTACTAAACTTAATAAGAAACGATGAATCTTCTGTCATTTCAGCACTATCTTCTGTCATCCCAGTGCCCAGACACTGGGATCCAGGAAGTTCAATTGCAAATGAGCATATCAGACGGTTGTATAATAAAGACTGGATTCCAGCGTCACGCGCTGGAATGACATCAAACCGAGTTGCTAATAGATTAAGTTTAAAAATCAGGCTGAGTGATAATCAAATTATAAACTGTAATTTACGTGTACAAGGTGAGCATTTTGCTTATTCGCTACTTGTTGTTGCAGCAGTTGTGCAGAGCCTCGGACTTGATTTATCAAAATTACCACTTGCACTTAAGAATTTTAGTGTAACGAAAGGTAGAGGCAATATTCATAAGGTCAAATACAATAAAAAATACATACATTTAATTGATGACTCCTATAACGCCAGCCCTGCTTCGATGAAAACTGCAATAAAAACTTTGAGTACATATTCTAATCAGAGAAAAGTAGCTTTGCTTGGTGATATGTTGGAACTTGGTGATAAAAGCATAGAATTTCATACAGATTTGGTTAAGATTGTCACAGAAAATAATATAGATAAAATTTATACAGTTGGTAAATTTATGTTAGAATTGCATGAGCTTTTGCCAGATAATATAAGAGGCGCGCATTTTAATGATTCTAATCAATTGAAAAGTGATTTAGCTAACATTATTCAGAATAATGACGCAATTCTAGTTAAAGGCTCACGAAGAATGAAAATGGGTCTTATTGTACGGGAATTCATAATAGAATATTAAACAAAATCATTGTATTAATTTACAGTAACAAATTATTAGGAACTTTAATCGTGACAAAACGTGTAATTATTTTTGGTGGAACGGGGTTTATAGGGAAACACATCGTAAGACGCTTGGCAGCAGAAGGATATTTAATAAAGATATTCACTCGTAATCAGGAAAAAGCTGCTTGTTTAAAATTGTGTGGCAATTTGGGACAAATATCAATATTTAAAGGCGATTTTTTGATGAAAAATCAGTTCTAGAGGGTATGGAAGAATGTGATGTAGCCATAAACTTAGTGGGAATATTATATGAAGCAAAAAAGCACGATTTTTACGCTGTTCACGTTAAAATAGCTGAAAGGATAGCAAAAGCTGCAAAAATGAAAAATGTACCTATGATGATACATTTTTCCGCTATGGGAATAGAAAATAGCAAGTTGTCAAAATATGCCAAAAGTAAATTGGAAGGTGAAAAAGCTGTAACTTCAGCATTTCAAGAAGCAATAATAATTAGGCCAAGCCTTGTATTTGGTAAAGAAGATAACTTCTTTAATAAATTTGCAAGATTAGCAACTGTTCTTCCTTTTTTGCCGCTAATTGGCAATGGAACGACTAAATTTCAGCCAATATGTGTAACAGACTTAGCTGAAGTGGTATATCGTATTATCAGTTTTAATAAGCAAGACAAGAAAATTTATAACATGGGTGGACCAAAGGTTTACTCTTTCAAAAGCTTATTGAAGTTTATTCTGAATGTTACTAACAGAAAGTGTTTGTTGATCAATGTATCTTTTCCAATGGCAAAGTTAATAGCTTTCTTTTTAGAAAATAAAATTATTTCTATGCTGCTAAAACCAATAACTGGAGATACGAACCCTGTGCTTACTCAAGATTAGGTGAAAGTTATGATGAATAGCTCAATCGAAAAGTCAGCTGACCTTGAAACAATGAAGGTTCGACCATTAGCAATTGAAAATGTGGTGCCAGAATACTTGAAGATTTATAGAAAGTATTGATAGAAGAGTGTGCCCGGTAGGATTCGAACCTACGACCCACAGCTTAGAAGGCTGTTGCTCTATCCAGCTGAGCTACGGGCACACAATATATATAAAATGCTTCTTAGTACAAGTGAAGTCAAGTATTTCGTGTGAATATGATGTTTGTGGTAATATCTTACAACACCTTGTCATTGCAGTTGTGTGTCATGCGCTGCCGAAATTGGATGCGAGAAGTCCATTTATTTTAGAAAATATTATATAGAAAGTTGCTTGACAAACTCCGCCAGCCCCCTTATTATGACAGTAAGGGTATTTATGACTCAAAACTTGTTTTTGACCTGCAGGCTCAATGACAAAATTCAGTAAAAAACTCAGGGTATTTTTTGGCGGATTACATAAAATTATAGCGGCTGCATGTCTTTTTTATTTTTTCTACATTCAGCCAAATCGCGCTTATTTTAAGCGTTAGCACATTATTACAGCGCCACTTACAGTAATATAGAGTCAAAACTCGCACCACGGGGCTTCTTTTGCCTTTTTTTTATTTGGTAAATTTCTTAATGTTTCTAGCTAAAGCAATTTAAGAGACCGAAAATGGTGTCATTCCAGCGCGTGACGCTGGAATCTAGTCTTTATTATGCAGCCACTTGTTTAAAGTTAAGTTTTCTGGATCCAAGTAGTCAAGCTACTCGGATGACACCTTGACGATTTGAAGAATCGTCGTCCCGCTGCTTGTTAGCGGCTAAGAGATACCGTGAATGAATCACGGTATGACGGTTCGTGGTGGTATGACAGTTCGCGGTGGTATAGTAATTCGTCATCCCGCAGCGGGATCTATGTCAAGAGATACCGTGACGGTATGACGGTTAATTCACGGCGGTATGACGGTTCGCGATGGTATGACGTAGGACTGCTGTCATTCCAGTCTGGAATCTAGTTCTTATTGTACATTTACTTGGTGTAGAGTTAAGTTTCCTGGATCCCAGTGTTGGCTACTTGGATGACATCATAGGGGCGCTGGAATGACACCCTGACAATCGTCATCCCGCTACTTGTTAGCGGGATCTAGAAATACCGCGGCGGTATGACGGTTCGCGGTGGTATGACGTAGGACTGCTGTCATTCCAGTGCTTGACACTGGAATCCAGCTTCTATGCAACCTCATCAAAAACATTCATTTAGTATAAGATCAGCTACTTTCCATGCTAGTTTGCTTATAAACAAGCAAACTTTTCTGGATCCCAGTGACCTTTGTTGTATTGCCAAAGAGATGGGTCGTTGAGCGCTCTTTTGCTTGGTTGGAAAAGTGTAGGCAGTTGTGGAAAAATTGCGAACGTAAACTCAATACCAGCTTGCAAATGATTGTCCTTTCCTTCATTTCTCTCCCATTACGAAGATTTTAAACAGGTTCTTAAGAAAGTTTTAAATTTTTGCAGACCATACCTAACAATAAACAACTTTAGGTTTAAATTTATGAAATCAGTTGTTATATACATCAGCAAATACGAATTTAACTGGTGTTATGGACTTAAATAAATTTACCGAAAAAGCAAAAAGTCTAATTCAAAGTGCTCAGATGAAAGCTTTGGGAGCTGGGCATCAGATTTTTATGCCTGAGCATTTACTCAAAGTGATGCTTGAGGATGAATTAGGTTTAGTTCAGGATTTGATAAACGCTTGTGGTGGAAATGTGCAAAGTATTTCTGATGCTGTGGATAGCGCAATAAAAAAGTTGCCAGTAATTGAAGGTCCAGGAAGTGGGGGCCTTCAACTTTCAAGAGAAATAGCAAAAGTTTTTGAAGATTCAATTGGTATTGCAAAGAGAAATAAAGATTCATTTGTTGCTGTTGAGCGTTTACTGCAGGGCCTCACTGCACAAAAAGATGATACTGTAGGCAAAATTCTGGCAGAGAATGGTGTTACACCGCAAAAATTAAATTCAGTTGTTACAGACATGAGGAAAGGTAGCAGTGCAGACTCGCCAAACAGTGAGGAAAAATTGAACGCGGCTAAGAGATATACAAAGGATATTACAGAGCTTGCTATGCAAGGCAAGCTTGATCCTGTAATTGGTCGTGATGAAGAGATCAGAAGAACTATGCAGGTATCACTGAGGCGGACAAAAAATAATCCAGTGCTGATCGGTGAACCTGGTGTTGGAAAAACTGCAATAGTTGAGGGGCTTGCAAATAGAATCGTTGCAAATGACGTGCCACTTGGTTTGCGTGATGCAAAAGTTTTAGCCCTCGATCTTGGCGCATTAATTGCTGGAACAAAATTTAGAGGAGAATTTGAAGAAAGGTTAAAAGCAGTTATTAATGAGCTTTCGAAAGCGGAGGGAAAAGTTATCTTGTTTATAGATGAGCTTCATACTTTAGTTGGAGCAGGAGCAATAAGTGGTGCAATGGATGCTTCAAATTTGCTAAAGCCTGCTCTTGCGCGTGGAGAAATTCGCTGTATAGGAGCCACAACTTTAGATGAATATCGTCAGCATATAGAAAAAGATCCTGCACTTGCAAGGCGTTTTCAGCCTGTGTTTATCTCTCAACCAACTGAAACTGATACCATTTCAATACTCAGGGGTTTGAAGGAAAGATATGAAGTGCATCATGGTATAAGAATTACAGACGGTGCAATAATTGCTGCTGCAACGTTGTCCAATAGATATATAACAGATAGGTTTTTACCTGATAAAGCAATTGATTTGATTGATGAAGCAGCAAGTAGGGTGAGAACTGAAATGGATAGCAAGCCTGAAGTTATTGATGAACTTGAGAGAAAGGTTATACAGCTAAAGATTGAAGCAGAAGCTCTAAAAAAAGAAAGTGATGAAAATTCTAAACAGCGTTTAAAAAAGATAAATGAAGAGATCGAAAATCTAAACAGTAAATTTGCTGACTTGAACAGCAAATGGCAGATGGAAAAGAATAAAATAGCTAGAATACAAGAAACAGTTGAAAAATTAGATAACGCCAGAAAAGAGCTGGAATTGGCTCAGCGGAGTGGAAATTTAGGAAAAGCAGGAGAGCTGATGTATGGTGTGATCCCTCAGCTTGGGAATGAATTAAAAAATCAGGAAAAGGTTACTGATAGTTTCTTAAAGAAAGAAGTGACTGGAGATGATATTGCAAACATTGTTTCAAAGTGGACAGGAATTCCAGTTGATAACATGATGCACAGCGAAAAGGAAAAACTTCTTAACATGGAGAATGAAATAGGAAGAAGAGTAATAGGGCAAAAAGGCGCGATAGAAGCAATAAGTAATGCAGTTAGGCGCTCTCGCTCTGGTGTGCAAGATACTAATCGACCTTTCGGTTCATTTTTATTCTTAGGCCCAACCGGGGTTGGAAAAACAGAACTGGCAAAAGCCCTTGCTGAATTTCTGTTTGACGATCAATCAGCGCTTTTGCGTTTTGATATGTCAGAATATATGGAAAAACATTCTGTTTCAAAGCTAATTGGCGCGCCTCCAGGGTATGTTGGCTATGAGCAAGGTGGCAGATTAACCGAAGCAGTAAGAAGAAGGCCATATCAGGTTATTCTGTTTGATGAAATAGAGAAGGCAAATCCAGATATATTTAATCTATTGCTGCAAATCTTGGATGAGGGTAGACTCACTGATAGTCATGGCAAATTAGTTGATTTTCGCAACACCATACTGATCTTAACTTCTAACCTTGGTGCAGAGATAATGCTTAAGGGAGTTACAGAAAATGAGACTCTACCTCCTGTCATCCAAGTAGCTGACACTGGGATCCAGATGCAGATTCCAGCTTCACGCGCTGGAATGACATCGGAAGGAGGAGTTGCTAACTCTGTAAAAAGCGAAGTGATGCAAATAGTTAAATCAGCATTTCGTCCAGAATTTTTAAACAGGCTGGATGAAATTATTATATTCCACAGTTTAACCAGAGATGACATCTATAAAATTATAGATGTTCAATTTTCTTATTTACAAAAAACACTTGCTAAGCGTAAACTGAGTATAAGTTTGTCGCAGGAAGCTAAAGAACTAATAGCACAAACTGGCTATGACCCTGAATATGGAGCAAGGCCCCTAAAAAGGGTTATACAAGAGTGTATTCAAAATAATTTAGCTAAATTAGTTTTATCAGGGGAAGTAGTAGAAAATGATGAGCTAATAGTGTACGCTCTTGATAATGAAATCTTAGTTAAAAAGGTTTAAGTTCACTGTGTATTTTTGTTAAAAAAATGTGTATGGATCATAATGTTGACACTGAGTCTTTATTTGAGTTAGTTGATCAAGAAAATCAGCAAGATAAAGAAAAAATTAAAAAATTTATTAAGTATTTTTATAGTTTTGTTTATAAAAGCGACCTAAAAGCCAACGATAAGTTTTTGCTATATATTGTAAACGATGCTTACAATTTTGTTTCTCAAAAAGAGAAAGATGAAAGTAAGTTAGTAGTAAGCAATATAGATGATATACCAGGAATAGAAGGCGATTTTACCACGATTAAGATAACAAACGATGATATGCCATTTTTGGTTGATTCTGTTATTGCAACTATTAAATCGCACAATTTAACCATATGCTATTACAGCAACAGCATAATTAACATTAAAAGAAAAGATGGCCTAATAGATGAGATTTACTCCTTGGAAGAAAGCAATGGAGTCAAAGAATCAGTTATATATGTAATTATCAAAGGTATAAGTGACAGTTTTGTTGATACATTAAAAGAATCTCTACAAAAAACGCTGAAAGCAGTTAATTGCGTTGTGAAAGATTGGCACTTAATGCTCAAGAAACTTGATGAAGCAAAAAGTCTTCTTTTTGCCATCGAGCAGCCAGCGTCGAACGCTGGAGTGACAACAGGAAAAGATTTCTTAGATTGGCTAAAAAACAATAATTTTGTATTTCTAGGTTATCAAGAATATATTGCTGGTAAAGATGAAAAACTCGTCTGTGATAGCAAAAAGGACCTTGGCCTGATAAGAGTAGGTCAAAGTACGTTGATTCCTTCTGCAAACCTTGATTCCCTATACATATTGAGATCAGATCTAATCTCAATAGTCCATCGGCGTACATACATGAATTGTATAGGAGTAAAAGAATTTGATGACCAGGGTAATGTAGTAAAGGAACGGCGTTTTTTCGGGCTATTTACTTCTGTAGCGGAGGTCCAAGATATTCGAACTATTCCAATAATAAGAGATAAAGTTAAAGTTATAGAAAAAAATGCAGGGTTTGTAACCGGGGGCCACAATAACAAAGCTTTAATTTCTATTTTACAAGCATTCTCTTGTGATGAATTATTCCAATCAAATGAAGACGAATTATTTAAAATTTGCATTTCGATCATGTCTCTTGCGATTAGGCCAAGGGTCAGATTATTTTTAAGAAGAGTAAGGGATTTTATTAGTTGCATAGTGCTGATACCAATGCGTTATGCTAGCGCTAGGCTAATGTTCAAGATACGTGACATATTGAAGGATGAGACAAGTGCAGAAAGTTCAGATATTTATAACAATCACATTATCAATGAATATGATTTGATGAAATTGCATGTAGTGCTAAAGACCAAAAATGCTAGTGTTCCTGATGACGAAGTTTTGCGTATCGAAAACAAATTGAGGAACATTACGGAAAAGTGGGAAGATCGTTTTATAGACAATTTATATAATACTTTTAGTACTGTTGAGGATATATTCATCCGTTATTGCAAGGCATTTCCAATAAGCTATCAAGAGAGTTTCGAACCTCATGACGCATATTACGATATGAAAAAATTGGAGATAGTGAGGAAAAAAGGAGTTAGCGAGGTCGATTTAAGACTTACTTGTGATAATCTTAATTATCAATTAAAGGTTTATACTCCAAGCAATAGAGGCCTTGAATTATCGAAGATATTAAGGATCACTAAGAATTTGGGAGCTAAGATTCTATCTCATAATGGCTATTACATAGAAATTAACGGCGGAATATGGATACACCATTTTGTGTTGTCAAGAGTCGATGAATTAATAGACAACATTACTCTAAAAGAGCAATTTGAAATAACACTTGCGAAAGTGTTTAGAAAGGAAATTAAAAATGATTATTTCAATAGTTTGGTCATTATTGCTGGACTGGAGTGGAAAGAAGTGCTTCTGGTTAGAGCGCTCAGTGCTTACCTAAAGCAGACGTCATTTAACTACAATCCAGAATATATCCAAAAGGTAGTCTCAGAGTATCCAAAAATAGTAAAGTATTTGATACAACTATTTCATGCAAGATTTGATCCTAGCATAGACATTGATAGAGCAGAAACCACGGACATTTTCATAGAAAAAATTGAGGAACTTCTAAAAGAGATCAGCAATGTTTCACATGATTACGTTTTGCGCTCGATATTTAACTTGATAATGGCTATTTTAAGGACCAGTTATTATCAAGACGATAAACCATATTTATCTACAAAATTTGACTCAAATAAAATAAATGGTTTGCCTGATCCTCGTCCATATCGTGAATTGTATATTTATTCAAATCTTTTTGAGGGAATACATCTAAGAGGAGGGAAATTGGCCCGTGGTGGCTTAAGGTGGTCGGATAGGACGGAAGATTTTCGCACTGAAGTTTTGGGGCTCATGAAAGCTCAGATGACAAAAAATGCGGTTATTGTACCTGTTGGCGCAAAGGGTGGGTTTGTAATTAAGCAAGTTTATAAAGACAAAGATATTTTAAGAGAGAAAGGTGTTGAATGCTATAAGAGTTTTATCAGGGGAATGCTTGACATTACTGATAATGTAGTTAATGGCAAAATAATTCCACCAGAGAATGTGATTAGGTATGATGAGGATGATCCATACTTGGTAGTTGCAGCAGATAAAGGCACTGCTTCTTTTTCTGACTATGCAAACCAAATAGCCTCTGAATACAATTTTTGGCTTGGCGATGCATTTGCATCTGGTGGATCAGCAGGTTATGATCACAAAAAAATGGGTATTACAGCCAGAGGTGCATGGATTGCAGCGCAGAGGCATTTTTGGAAAATGAATAAGGATATTTACCAAGATGCAACTGTTATTGGAATTGGAGATATGGCTGGCGATCTATTTGGAAACGGTATGCTGCTTTCAAAAAATATACATTTAATCGGCGCATTTAACCATATGCATATTTTTATTGATCCAAATCCTAGTGCAGAAAAGAGTTTCACAGAGCGTAAACGTCTCTTTGAGTTACCATTTTCAACTTGGATGGATTATAACAAAGATTTGATCTCTAAGGGTGGAGGAGTATTTGAGCGTAGCAGCAAGCAAGTAAACATTTCTCAAGAAATAAAAAAATGCTTTGATATAACAGAAGATATGCTACCTCCAAGTGATTTGATTAGATATCTACTCAAAGCAGAAGTGGACTTCATATGGAATGGAGGAATTGGCACGTTTGTTAAGGCAAAGAGTGAAAATCATAGCATGGTCGGTGACAAAGCAAACGATGAGTTAAGAGTAAATGGTAAAGATATTAGAGCTTCTATGTTTATAGAAGGCGGAAATTTGGGATGCACACAGCTTGGAAGAATAGAATATGCTGAAAGAGGTGGATATATAAATGCAGATTTTGTTGATAATTCAGCCGGAGTGATATGTTCGGACCTTGAAGTTAACATCAAGATTGCATTTGTTTCAGCTATGAAAGCAGGGGGTGTTTCTTTAGAAAAAAGGAATGAAATACTGGCAAGTATGGTGGACGAAGTTGCATCCAAAGTGCTTGAGAACCACAACAGAATTGAAACAAAAGCATTACTTCTTGAGTGTTTGCAAGCTAAAGAGAGATTGGAGCAGCACCACAGGTTACTGCTCAGTTTAGAAAAATCTGGGCTGTTAAACCGAAGCGTAGAATTTCTTCCAACTGAAGAAGAGATAGCAAGGATGTTAACTGGTGCAGAAGGTTTCAGTTCTCCTCAGCTTTCTATTCTAATGTCTTATGCTAGAACGGCAATAAAAAATGACATTATACATTCCGATCTGCCTGAAAAAGATCTTATATCTAATGACTACTTGCTAGGTTATTTTCCTAAAAAGATGATAACAAAGTTTAAGGATTTCATATTAAAACACCAACTTCGTAGAGAAATTATCTCTACTTGCATTGCAAATGATGTAGTGAATAGAATGGGCTGTATATTCATCAATAATTTGGCTGAGAACATTGGAATTAAGGTACAAGAAGCGGTTAACATATATATTGTTGTTAACCACCTGTATGATTTAAACAGCCTGTGGCAGAAAATTGATGAATTGGATGGAAAAATTGATGTTAACTCATACTTACAAATAGTGAGGAACGTGCAGAAATTTATTGGCAGAGTATCGTTTTGGTTAGTGAAAAATCTTGGCAAGCTTAGCTTTGTAGAGTTGGATGATGTTACAAAATTTAAAGATGCAATTGAAACTTTAGGCCAGAACTTAACTGATGTTTTAGATGAACACCTATTAAAGGTCTGTAGCCATGGATCAACTTCTTTAGTAGAACTTAATATAAATAAAGATCTAGCAAAAAAAGTTGCTGATCTATACGTTCTTGCTTATGCACTGGACATTATATCTGTTGCTGAACAGACATCTTTGTCCATTCTTGATGCTGGTAAAATATACTTTGAGTTAAAGTCGCTGTTAAGATTCGATCTGATTAGAACAATTGCCATCAAGATGAAAAGCCGCTCTTCTTATTGGGATCGCAGCTTAGTTAATGATTTATTGGACGATTTAAGCAATTACCATCACAAGCTAGCTGTTAAAGTCATAAAAGCTACTGATAACTCCGAAGATAAGGTTCAAACCTGGGCTTGTAATGATAAGGACTACATAGAACGTTATAATAGTTTTTTAGATGAGATAGTTGCTTCTAAACTTGATTTAAGCAAATTAATATTTATAATCAGGAGGATTAAAGTACTTGCTTCATAGGAAAAATGTTTAATATAGGTCTTTCAGAAATTTTGGTCGTTGCTTTAGTGAGCATAATTGTTCTTGATAGAAATAAGGTGCCTGTATTTATTGATCTTATTAGGAATACATATAGGTATCTTATGATTATAAAATCAAAAGCTAGGAGGTTATTGAAAGACGCAGGAATTGAAGACTTATATAAAGAGTGTAATACTGAGAAAGTAAATTACATAGTTGGTAAAAATGGTAAGCTTTATCCTACTTACGATATAGATAATACATCTAAAGATAATGACAGCGAAGATTCTAGTAGTAGATGATGTACTATCTAATGTCAAGCTTTTAGAAGCTCGACTAAAAGCAGAGTACTATACGGTTATCGTAGCTCATGATGGTGAAGAAGCTATAGATTTAGTAGCAAAGCAGCAGCCTGATATTATATTACTTGATATCATGATGCCAAAGATGAATGGCTTTCAAGTTTGTAAGGAGCTAAAGAGTGATCCCTTGACAACCCATATTCCAATAATTATGGTAACTGCACTGCATGATACTCACAATAGAGTACAAGGCATTAATGCTGGTGCAGATGACTTTCTGACTAAACCAATAAACGAAACTGCTTTATCTGCGAGAATTAAGTCTCTCACACGCTTAAAGATGATTATCGACGAATTGCGTTTGAGAGGAGAAACCAACGCTGAGATTGGCGGAGTAGCAGGAAACAGTATTATGGATTATTCTAATCAGATTTTTGATGCTAACATACTTGTTGTAGATGAAGATGTCTTTCAAGCAGAGCAGATATATAATGTACTAAAGCACCGCTTTAGGTCAATTAAAATACTGAGTGATCCAGTGGAGGCATTAAAGGTTGGTATTAAGAATAATTACGACCTGATCATTTCTGATATGCAGTTTTCAAAAACTGACGGCCTGCGTTTGTGTTCTGAGTTTCGTAGTAAAGTAGAAACACGCTATACACCAATTCTGATTCTTTCTGAGGATTATGATAAAAACAATTTAGTAAAAGCACTTGATGTAGGTGCTAATGATTATTTAACAGTACCTTTGGATGAGGGTGAGTTAATAGCAAGGGTTAATTCGCAAGTAAAACGCAAAAGATATCAAGATGCCTTGAGAATGAATTTATTTAATAATGCGGAAATGTCTATAAAGGACCCATTAACTAACTGTTATAATAGAAGATATTTTGATGCACACTTAAGAAACATTGTTAAGGACTCTGTGGAAAAGGATAGAAGGTTGTCTCTTATGATACTTGATATAGACTATTTTAAGATGGTGAATGACAGTTTTGGGCATAGTGCTGGAGATGAACTTTTAAAGCAAGTACAGAAAAGAATTTCTGAAAATATCAGAGTGACAGATTTACTAGCTAGGTTTGGTGGTGAGGAGTTTGTTGTTGTAATGCCAGATACCAATGTATCAGATGCGTACACTATTGCGGAGAGAATACGAAAAATTATTGCTAAAGAACCTTTTATACTTGCGGACAAAAATACAACCCATAACATAACTGTTAGCATTGGAATTGCAGAAATGCAAGGATCTGACCTTGACGATATTAAAAAATTTATAGTACGTGCTGACAAATATTTATATAAGGCAAAAAACAGTGGTAGAAATAGAGTGGTTACTGGCTATAGCTAAAGTGGCTTAAGTTTACCGACAACCGTCATTCCGCTACTCGTTAGCGGAATCTATGCTGAGATACCGCGAATGAATCGCGGTATGACGTGTTGCTTGGGTTAGCTATAGATTTCTGAAATGATTTCAAAAAAATGATAACTAAGGTTAAAGCGACAACATGAGGTTTCTCAGCTCTGGAAATTTCATGTTTAACTGCAAAAATAGATACTTATTTAAAAAATATCCTGTGACTTTCAGTCCTAACTGAAATTCTTGGAATGAGTAGCTGTTTTGTAGGTTATTATTGTATACATCATGCAACATTTGTGGAAAAGGTAGGAGTTTATCTGCATAATAATCTCCTGCTTTTTTTGACACTGCTCTACCAGTTTTTGGAGAAATAAATTGTAAGTTTTCCTTAACACCTGTTACAGCACATTTGGATAAGTCTAACTTGAATCCCAATTGCGTAAGAAGCAGAAGCTCTAAGTTAAGATAATGGCTTTGCCAAGACTGATTGTTGTGTTTAATTACATCGATGAAATATCGAAAATTGTCATACAGCATGGCACAGGGTTCACTTTCTGGAAGCACTTTTTCTAAAATAGAGGAGAAAGAGACAATAGTAATGCTTTTTAACCTATCTTGAAAGAAATGATGGAATGGAGATTCGATTAATTCGCACTTTAAAAAACCCAGATTTTCAGGTAACTTAGCACTCCATTCTGCATGTAATAGATTACTTATCTGAAACTTATAATTGCTATTGTTTGTTAGCTTAGTTAATCCCCTGCGCTTTCCATGATTTTTTGTAAACAGAGAAAGAATTAAGTTTTTATCGCCGTATTTTTTAGCAGCTATAATGATGCCTTCATCTTTCCATCTCATTTAGAGTATATTGACCGTATTGACCGTATGATATTATAGAAATAGTAAAATTAGTACAGCAAAAACTACGTCTTTGAGCTTAAATCAACTAAAATATATTGACTTTATGTGCAATATTAGGCTTTAAACCAGTAAAACAAACTGCTTAACATATGCGTTTTTTCTATTCTAATTACATTCTTTTTTTATCTTTATGTTGTTTTCTGCTTTTTTCGTTACCTTCAACAAAAGCCCAAACGAATGATACGTCAGTTGTTCCTATACCACAAAGGAAAAAAGAAACAGTTGAGCACACTGTTGTAGCACAACCGAGGCAAATTATCGAAATGCAAGAAGAAGTCATTATTAACGAGGGTAAAGAATTCATTCCAGTTCCAAAAAGAAAAAAAAGTGTAGGGAAGAAACTAAGAAGGGATGTTAGAGAGGCAAAAAATGAAATAGGAAACGAAAAAAGCGTTGAGAATAAAAAGGATGAATTAGTTGTAACAGAAATTATTAACTCTATAAGAGACAAACTTACAAAATGCTGGAGCATTCCTGAAAGCATAGCTTACAAAGAAAATTTTAATATAAAAATTAACCTATTATTATCCAGTCAAGGCGAGATAATTATGGCCGATGTAGCAGACAGTGATTCCTATCGAAATAATCCACTTTTCAGGTCGATAGCAGATAATGCAATGCGTGCAGTATATAAATGTAGCCCATTGACTGGCTTGCCTACTCAGCACCACCACATTTGGCGTGAAGTAACACTAGACTTTATTCTAAATGGGTAAAATCTTACAATAGACCTCTTATATTACCTTCTGTCATCCAAGTAGTCAGGCTACTTGGATGACAGAAGTAGACACTTCACATTATCATTCCAGCGCTCCTTTCTTGTCATGCCAGTGCGTGACACTGGCATCCAGAAAAAAAATAGATCCCAGTGTCTGGGCACTGGGATGACGTAATACGGTTCTTGGATGACAAAGAAGGGCGGGAAAAACTCTGTAGTCAGCAGATTTTCAATCAGGAACAGCCAAAGATCTCTCTAAGATGTCAGTTTCTTTTGTATCTGCAACTTTACCGTCCTGATCGAATGAAATTTGCAGGGACTTACTGCTATACTTCCTTTTTCCTAAGAAGTTAGCTTGTTTAATTTTACATGAGACATAGTACCAAACATTGTCATCGAACTTTGATACTAATATTGGTGATCCTAAAGTGTGAACCACTTTTTCTTTATCGTCACCTGCTTTTATCTTGCTCCACAATTCAACACTAATGCCAGGAGCTCCGTGGTTGTGAATAGTGTGTGTGCAGCTCACTGTAAATAATAAAATAAAAGATATTAATACTCGCATTTCTGTTGATAAATTACTTGAAGCTATAATACACTAATAAATTACCTGCCGTCAAATTTCAAAAAGTTAAATTGACTGATTCTCAATATCACTTAATATAATATTTACTTTAGAAAATAATAGGTGTCTTATGTCATTGTTAGAAGCAGATCCAATATACAAACCTTTTAATTACCCTTGGGCGTATGATGCGTGGCTGCAGCAACAAAGAATCCATTGGATACCTGAGGAAGTTCCGCTTGCTGATGACGTGAAGGATTGGAAAACTAAACTTTCAAACGTAGAGAAAAATCTACTAACTCAGATTTTTAGATTCTTTACTCAAGCGGACATTGAAGTAAATAACTGCTATATGAGGCATTATTCAAATATATTTAAGCCAACAGAGATATGCATGATGCTTGCAAGTTTTTCCAATATGGAAACCATACACATTGCAGCTTATTCTTATCTTTTAGACACAATTGGCATGCCAGAAAGCGAGTATCAAGCATTTTTAAAGTATGATGCTATGAGAAAGAAATATGAATACATGCTGGAATTTGAGGAAAGCAAAAAACACGATAAAAAACATGTAGCTAAAACTCTAGCAGTGTTTGGTGCATTTACTGAGGGGTTGCAGTTATTCGCATCGTTTGCAATTTTGCTCAATTTCCAACGCTTTGGAAAAATGAAAGGCATGGGGCAGATAATCGCCTGGTCAGCCCGTGATGAAACTTTGCACACCAATTCAATTATTATGTTATTTAATACATTTATTAAAGAGAATAATGAAATTTGGGACAACGAGTTTAAAGAGGAATTATATTCTGCATGCCGCACTATTGTTGAGCTTGAGGACGAATTCATAAAGCTTGCCTTTGATTTAGGAGATGTTGAAGGACTATCCGCAGAAGAAGTGCGCAATTACATACGCTACGTAGCAAACAGACGGTTAATGCAATTAGGTCTTGAGTCCATATATGATGTCAATGATAATCCTATTCCATGGCTCGATGAAATACTAAATGGCGTTGAACATACGAATTTCTTTGAAAATAGAGTAACAGAGTATAGTCGTGCAGCAACTCAAGGCACATGGGAGGAGGCTTTTACTGAAAACGACACGAATAATAGGTGAGTGCTAATTTCACTCTTCTTTGTCATGCAAGTAGCTGACACTGGAATCAGTTTTTTGATCGAGAATGTTGTATAGTGCATAATCAATTTTCCTGGATCGAAGTAGTCAAGGCACTGGGATCTAATAGATAATATTCGTGCAGTACGCGCGGGAGTAACAAAAGCTGCTTGTCTTTCATAATGTTTCGTAGCAATAGGCAGTTTTGCTTTACTTAACAACCAACTTACCATATATATGTCCATAGGACATTGGTATATAAGAACGTGCTACAACTATTAATCTTACTCACGGTCATCACTTCAGTTGCATTCTTTGGTCATTTAGTTCCAATGGAAGCAAAAACCTTCTTGTACTCAATGAGCCTGAGTATAAAAGAGGTTTTGCTATTTATAATGCCTTTTATTATTTTTGCGTTAATCTTTAGCAGTGTTAACAATCTTAAGCAGTCAGCTATAAAGTTTATATTGTTACTTATTATAATGATCTTCTTATCGAATCTGGCTTCAAGTTTAATAGCTTATTCTGTTGGGCATTTTATCATACAAAACACTTATTCAATACAAGATATAACGTATGAAGAAACAATTGTTCCTTTATGGTCGTTTAGGCTGCCTGCATTGCTTTCTAATTTTTATGCCCTTGCCTGTGGATTTGTGTCCAGCATAGTAGTGTCCACACTGCTACCCAAGAAAAGCAAAGAGCTTTCGAACAAAATGTTAGATTTAACTCTCTTTATTTTGAAGACGTTTTTGACGCCGATTATTCCAATATTTGTACTTGGGCTTGCTTTAAAAATGCAGCATGATCAAGTTTTATCTATAATATTTAAGGATTACTCAATAATTTTCATTATTATAGCATCTGCAACCTACCTTTATGTTTTCCTCTTATATGGAGCAGCAAATTCATTCAAGATCACAAGCTGGATAGCTAGTATAGGCAATATGATACCGGCATTTATTACTGCGATGAGCACAATGTCTGGTAATGCAACTATGCCGCTTACTCTTGAAGGAAGCAAAAAAAATGTAAAGCAACCTGATATAGCATCGTCTGTTATACCAATAACTGCTAGCTTCCATTTAGTAGGTGATTGCTTTTTTGTTATAATATTATCAATGGTAATTACTTCTGGTTATTTATTGTCCACAACGGACTATGTAACTTTTCTTCTCTATTTTTTGTTATTTAAGTTTGCTATCGTTGCAGTGCCGGCAGGAGGAATTATGGTAATGCTACCTATTCTTGAGAAATACCTCAAATTTTCTCCAGAAATGCTTTCGTTAATCACAGCCTTGTATATAGTGTTTGATCCAATAATCACTTCAGCAAATGTTATGGGTAATGGTGCCTTTACTATGATGTTTACAAAACTCTATGATAAGCTTAAGTAATGTCTATTTTAGCGATTGATACTGTAGGTACTGGTAGTTCAATAGCAATAGTTGGTTATGATGGTAATTGTTTTGTAGAGCGCAATTCCGCCAGCAACAATCATGTAGAATCATTTTTTCAAATTCTGAATACTTTGTTTGATAAGCACAATTATAATTATGATAAAATAGATCATTTAGCGGTAGTAGTTGGACCAGGAAGTTTCACTGGAATTAGAGTTGGTATATCAGCAGCACAAGGTATAAATCTTGCTACAAATAAGCCATTATACGGAGTTAATGCGCTGGAAGTTCAAGCTTACACAATATCTTTGCTTTGTACGAATAGCAAAAAAAATATCAGAGCTATAATCAAAAATGCTCAAGGGTTTTATACGCAGTTATTTGATTTCAATTTATTGCCGCTATCTGGTCCAACTGCAGCACGTGAACCTGGATCCAAGTGTCACGCTACAAGCAGTGACTGCATTACACATATGGATTGCAATTTAAATGCTAGCCATGCAGGACTATTGGTTCATTATAGACTGAAGAACAAGCAAAAATTAAATGAAGTTGAGGCTCTATATTTAAATGAGCCTCAGTATATGAAATCATTATAGACTATTCTTTCGCGTACATACAATGTGGCTAAGCCTGTGCATCTGGTTTACTATCTCTTGAGCTACTTCTTTTATACTCATATCTGAATTTTCTATCTCTATGGCACTCGGTGGTATAAATAAATTGTTAATCCTAAATTGCTCTATCATGCTATTTACATTAGTCACCTTCCTATTTTTTCTTTGCCTTTTTAATGCAATACGCTTTTGTAATGTCGGTAGATCACACCTAAGTACCACAGGAAGGATTTCTGTGTTCGTTTTTTTACTAAGCCTTACTATTGAATCATACATCCTCATGTTCTGGTCATTATTTTCCATCAACTCATCAATAAATATGTAATTTTTTGAGTGAATCGGATAATTTTCTATTACCTGAAGCATAATTTGCATAATGTCATATATTCTATCTTGAACTTCTTTAGGTATTTGATCACGTTCAAAGACACCATTGTATATAGAGCAAACTTGAACATTGTTATAGAACTTACTATTTACAATTAATGCGTCTATCATATTGGACAATTCTATTGCTGTGGAAAGTTTACCACTTCCTGAAAGACCAGAGAGATATATGAAAAATCCTGCTGGCTGTTTTTTTGTGTTAATACTTACCATATTATTTTCAATCTTGAAACTTACATTTATAATAACATAAAAACAAAGCTTTAAAACATATGAAATATTACATAGAAAATTATTTTTATAGTTAAGATATTATGTAATTTAGAAACATAAATTCTGTATATAAACTCTATAATAACGATAACTATTTTTAAGCAAGCTACAACACAAAAGTGTTTGGTATTCAGAAAGCAAGACAGAGTGGCATAGACTTATTAGTTTACTACAAGCCTTTTTTCGTGTATAAATCTTCAGAAGATTCTAACAGAGGATTGTGTTGTTAACAAAGAGCAGAGTAAAAAGGGATCTAGTCTATGCCTATCAGATTTTGTCTTACCTTAAACTGGATGATCATACATATACTCACCTCTCGGTATGTTCTGAAGATCAAAAGTCGTTTTATATTTACCCATTTGGTATACGCTTTGACGAAGTGAATGAAAATTCATTGATGAGAGTATCACTAGATGGAAATGTGATTGAGGGTACAGAATATCAATATAATAAAACTGGCTATATAATTCATGGTTTTGTTTATCAAGCAAGGAAAGACATTCAAGCAATTTTTCACCTGCATACACCTTCTATTGTAGCAGTTTCTTCTCTAAAAGATGGACTACTTCCAATAAGTCAATGGGCACTGCACTTTTACAATAAAATCTCTTACCATAATTATAATTCCCTAGCACTTAGCAATACAGAAGGAAAGAGGTTAATAGCTGATCTGAAAGAAAATTTTGTCATGTTAATGCGCAATCATGGATCTATAACGTGTGGTCGGACTATACAAGAAGCAATGTTTTACACGTATCATTTAGAACGAGCGTGCAAAACTCAATGTTTAACGTTAGCAATGAATAGGGAGTTATCAATTCCAAGTGAAGAAATTTGCTCAAAAGCTGTAAAGGATCTCCTATCTTTTGAAAGCAATCTTGGTGAGAGGGATTGGCACGCATGGGTTAGACTAATTAAAAGTAAGTTGTAAGAGGCTTTCGCACTACTATCTGTCATCCAAGTAGGGAGTCATACGCGTCAAGTTAAGAGGTTATGAGCAAATTTAGAGAGGTTAAAGTGGATACTCTGACCTTACCCAGAAAAAGTAGAGAGAAAGTTAAGACGTTTTTGGAGTAAAATAAAACGTTTTTTCAAAATATGGCAAATAGAAGCAGCAGGATTCAAATTAGAAGCTGTTAAGCTGGTTAAAGAAACAGAAGTAAAAAAATAGCAAAAGATCTAGGCATAGATGGCAGTATGTTAAGTAAATGGGTAAGAAAATATGATGGAAAAATGTCAGAAGCATACGCATTTCCAGACAAAGGCTCCTTATGACAAAGAAAGATTTGATCTAAAAAAAGAACTAGCAAGAGTAACAAGAGAAAGAGACATTTAAAAAAAAGCCCTGACCAAACAAAAAGAGTAAAGTATTCTTTTATATAGAAATTGCTATAAAATACAGGAACTATGTAGGGTTTTAGACATATCTGCTGGTGGTTATTATAAATGGGTTGCTAAGGGAAAAAGCAGTAAGGAATTAGCAAGAGATGGGCTTCTAGCAGATATTCAAAAAAAGCATCCAAATGCAGATCCCTAAAATTCACGCTGAATTAAAAGCTTTAGGCAAAAATTAAAACAGTACAAAGTGTTATGCAGAAAAATGGTATTCGGGCTATATTGAGAAGAAAATTTAAAACTAAGAAGCAACAAACGGACAATAGAGTTGTAGCTCTCAATATATTAGACCAAAACTTTATTGTCGATCAACCAAATAAAATATGGGATTACTTATATAAAAACCAAAGAAGGATGACTATATTTGGCAGGATCTATATTCACGCATGGTAGTTAATGAGCAGTTCAATAAATAAACAATTGGTTGTTGACTCTTTATTGATGGCCGTTAATAAGCGCAAACCCGATAAAAATCTGCTGTTACATAGCGATCAAGGGTCACAGTATACCTCTCAAAATTACCAATTTCTATTGAATACAAAAAACATCATTTCCAGCATGAGCCATAAGGGATGTTGTTACGATAACTCTGTTGCAGAAAAGTTCACTCAAAAGGGAGCTGCTTATTGATACTTCTCGCTCAACAAACCAGAACTGCCATATTTGAATACATAGAAATCTTTTATAACAAACAACGTAGGCATTCTACTATTAATTATTGCATTCCTGCACAATTT